>CM042186.1:1450904-1485645 GCA_023539305.1 Ilex asprella | reverse complement strand
GTTATGTCTTTTGTTGAAATAGAAGTATAAGATTTTATTTTAAACGACATAATACAAACATATTAGTAAAAAAGATTTCTAATGACGATCATGTTTCCAACAGCATAGTGGTGTGCCATGTAAGCAAAAAGTAGCAGGGAGAAATTTTGCACAATAATTATCATCACTTGATTCTTCAAAATCAGAAAGTTCATTGTCAGAAGCCAACGATTGATCAGAGAGTATTTCATTAATAGACTCTACAGGGTCTGAATGTTCAATTTTTGCCTTTGTAATAAGGTGGAATCGAGTTAGCCGTCGTTCCATCTGATTATTCTCACGAGCCAGTGTTGCAATGATATCATTGTAGTTATCTGTGCACCATTCCACATACATTTCAGCTGAACGTGCTTGTGGCACTCGTAATCCATGCCAACGACAATATACTTCAAGCTCACAACGCTTGAAATAAGATTTCAACCAACTTGGTCCCGGTAGGTGATAATAAAACTCCAGAGGCGGAATAAAGGTTGCATGTCCAATCATCACATGACCGACTTCGGTGAAAGGGGTATGAATGTTGATTGGCTCATTCTTAAACGAACGTAAATTTCCATACCATGTGACTCCATCGGGATCTGTGTAATTTCCCGGTTCTAGTGAAGTTAATGAAGAAAATGTTTCATGATGACAATGGATGGTTGAGAATGAGTCATCGTTAGATTGGCTTGAAGACGCATTTGGTGATGTTGTTGACATGATAGTGTACGTGTAGTTTAACACTACAGATAAGTACCTGTATTTAAATAAAGTGAAAATAATTACATTAATTGAACTTAGTAATGAAATATTGCAGTTAATATACATGTACGAACAGTTATAGCGACCAGATAGTGCTAAAGCTTTGTGATAAAACAGACGTTCATGATATAACACTGACAAAGTTGTACAAACACTCTTGTGTTAAATCACGACTGACGACTTATCAATACTATTGATGTGTTGTGTGCAGTGATGAGACAAATCAGAAGTATTGCATGAGTTGTCAAATCTGCCATATTTTTTAAAAAAATTGGCAGAACTCGCTACACAGCTACCAACACTACCATCAAAATATCACTATAAATTGGTCCCGATGTGTGTTGTTCTCTTAACATACTTATCAACTTGAAACATGAGTTACAGTCCACGCTCAGTGTTTGAAGCTATGAGATATCATTAGGCGTTAAAGGATGAATTCCTCTATCCTCTAAATCCTCGTTTACGTTATAGAAACATAATGAATTTTTAAAAAATTTTGGCAGAATTTCCCTTAAAACTCTGTCATACCAAAATAAAATTACCCTGTATACACAAGATCAAAACAACAATAATCCTCAAAACACAACCATATGAACATAAAACCACAACTACCACCACCAACACCCAAGCACATCTACCACCAACAACAGGCAACCACCAAATCACAAAAACCCCACCACGCAACCAACAAAATCAATAAGAAATACTCTAAAATATACATGTGAAAAAAAATGTAAAAAAAAATGAATACAACATGACAAAACTAGGTGCCACAAGACGGCTTCTTCCTCAGCCGTTTCGAACGCCTATCCTGTAACTGAGATGGCTCGGCATCGCACACCTGTGAAACAGGATCTGTGACTAGAATATTATCTCCGTCTCTACCTCTGCCTCTGCCTCTACCTCGACCAACCTGTCCTCTACGACCGCGGCCTCTAACACCTCCAAATCTGCCGCCTCGACCTCGAGCTCGAACCAATGAAATAAGATGGGCCAGTGGAGTCGTAGCACGGTGCTGTGACCTATGTACAACTGTAGGTGTCGTAGGATGTCCTATACCATGACTCTGCATCACCTCATCTGATGGCTGTGAAATCTAAACATATGTGGGAGGTAAAGGTACTAGCATGGGGGAAACATGGGGTACGTGGTACTCAGCAGGTATGGAGGTCTCGGTCAATGGTGGTGGATGAGGTGTAGTATGTGGTGATGTATGGTGGGGACTCGATGTGGACGGTGTATCTGCATGTACTATGGATGGTGTCTGCTGAGGCCCAGTAGGTGCTGATGTAGGCTCTGAGACACTCGTCTCTGCTACTGTATCAACACTGGCATCTACCCGAATATCAGGTCGGAGACGTGGAGGTCTCTGTCGTCGTATCACAATACCATGAGGTCGCGTAGGGGCATCAGGCGGTGCACGCGGTCCAGTGTGTGGTATATGCTGAGGGTCGGTGTGGAGTACTCTCTCATGATGTAGACGATGTCCCTCATGAATCGCCTCGAGGCAAGTAGAGGTAAGAGATTGGGCCGTCTGTAGTGCCTGTGTACGTGCTGCATCCGTACCATCTGCAAGGGCTTCAGCTGCTATATGATGAATCTGAACAAGTGTATGCGCCTGTAAATGTAAAATGCAGATACATTAGGATAATATATTAGAGAGGTGTTTTTAAAGCATGATTATAATGACAAATGAACTAAACGATTATCATACCAATATGTCGACTATGCTACCCATCGGCTGGAATCCAATATGCGGCGTATCTACTGGAGGTCCGATCAACCGTCGAGTGATACGGCCGTACCAATCCATGTACGCACGCAAATCTATATCAGGTACAGTAGTAGGTGCCTCTCCCGCAATAACATGCTCTCGCCGGTGGGTCCACACATCTACAGACGAGTGATGTACAATACTCCAGTCATAACCACCTCTGCCGCGCTGATCTGTTGCATGGAGAGCAGACCCAGTGTCGCACGCGAGTGGGATACCCTGTCTAAATCCGAACTGGCGCATGACACGATCAGAAAAATGCCACTCAACTAATGCAAAACATATAAGTGGTGCACGTGCCATCCACAAGTCGCTCCCAATAGTGCAATATAGCGGTAAGACAGCTATGACGTCAGTACTATATGGCATCCAAACCATCTACAACAAAACAAATATTCAAGTGACTTCCAAGTGTAAAAAGCGTTTGAGTTTTTAATAAAGTGTACATTGCTAAATAAATTGAACCTGATTATCGCGCATCTGGTCTAACTGATCCCTATAATGTCTGAGGACGTGTCCGAGGCTGTGTACATATGAAGTCATACGGACATTCCACCTGCACCCCAACGGACCCCTAGGTAATGGGTCATGCTGGTCAGGCATCTCCTCCACACCAGCGGGTACCTCTCCAGCAATCTCAGCATCAGGCCCCTCAGGCATGTGAAACACATCGGGTCTATCTACCTCCGCTGATCGATGAGGTAGTACTCTCTCAGGACGGATATGCAGAAGCCGCTCCCATGCCCACAACTATTAAAGTAAATGTAAAATATAACTTAGTAGTTCTTCAATTGACGGTAACTTATTATTACATTTACATGCAACAATACCTGTAAAATAACTAGAGGTCCTCCAATGTCGGATGCGTCTGGGGCTGTGGCACGACACATCTCACGGTACAAGCACGCAAGAGCTGCACTACCCCAACTCAATCTCCCACAAGCATCTAGGTCCTCAAGATGCTGTAAGTACACAAGTCCTACCTTGTTCTGGGACTTGTCTGGAAAAATGTAAGCCCCTATGAGCAGTAAAATATAGGCATGGGCATAGCGATCAATGGTGATGGCATCTGCATCATCTCCGATCGGCTCAGCAAATAAAGTAGCAAGTGTGGTCATCTTAAGTCGAAATCCAGACAACGCAGTGTCCGGCGGTCTAATGCCTAGATGCTGCTCACAGTAATCCTGCCACTCAAGAACTGTGCGATGTGTGTCAACACCGGTCACTGCATCACCGTCAATGGGGAGACCGGAAAGAAGAGCCATGTCCAGTAATGTCACTGTCGCCTTACCTATGGGCAAATGTAAAGTATGCGTCTCTACTCTCCACCGCTCTACTAGTGCAGTGATCAAATGGTGGTCCAGCTTAATAAACTCAATACAGTGTATCCCATAAAATCCGGCAGTCAGAACACGCCGCAAAACCCTGTCATCTGGTCGTCGCATACGACGCATACTCATCAGCGTCATCTAGTATGACTGATGGACCACTTTCATCAGCGTCATCATTATGGTTTTGCATATCGTGGATCAATGTAATATCTTCATCCTCATCGTCTGTGACATCCGCACGATCAACCGCACGCATTGCATTGTTCGCCAACATATCAGCGTCTGACTGAACCAAATTTTGAATGACTTCGGTCCTTGCTTGAGCATGACTTTGAATACCAACATTTGAAGAAGATGTATTGTATCCCAACATCGACGTCTGCGTACTATGCCCTATATGCATTTTTGGCACATAAGGCTCAGGATGCAGAATTCCATGGCCCGAATTAAACTCTGTTGTAACAGTATCGTCCGCCATAAAGTCGTACTCAGCATGACTACTCCCACCACCATAGTAAGAGTTATCAAAAGCATGCGAACTAGGACACGGATTGATGCTCTCCTGTGTAAGCAATTCGATATACGGGCCATACTCATTCATCATTGGCTGAGTCAACGGGTGAATGACATCTGCCTGAATGTACAAGTCAATACTATTCAGTGCTGGGTTATCAAGTATAGCATCTAACATCGCCGCGACACCATCATCATTTTTAATTTCGAATTCCATGTACTGTTGCATGCGATCCCCCAAAAATGTTGGAAATCAACAAATGAGTTGTAGTCGTGATGTGGTACTGTCCAACTGCATTATCGTGTACAACTTGGTGGACAATTCTTCGTATGTTGTTCCTTGTTTTAACTTTATACAATGTTGTGGATTTCCGTTGTACGATAAACAACCTTCATTGTAGATAATATTACCTCCCCAATAGCACATTACTGTGGCGCGTCTCCTCGACATTTTATACCTTCAACATACAATACAATCTACTATCAAATAATTTTCATATTTAAATTAATGCCTTGCATAGCATGACATATTTTATTTTTCATTAGGGGCAACATATTTCAAATCAAATACTAAATTGTCTTTTTTCAATGCACAAAATCAAAGACTCCGCATTTGTCGTTACGAACCAGTTCCTTGTGACCGTTAAAAACATTTAAGGAGCCGAATCTTATAACTAAACAGAGATAAATGCATGCATACATGTAGTCATAATAAGTTTATCCTCTTTGTGCCATTGTTTGAATGCTTTGAAAAAATGTTTTCTTTTAGATATAATCTTTTCCTGAGCTCTTTAGACCTGTGTTAAATCTCTTCCCGTCCTGATGCATATGCTTTTCTTTTTTTATTTGTGCTTCATATGTAAAGAATCTAAGGACGTTACTGGACAGTAGCAAAAAAATTGTTTTGTTTTCTTGGCTTTGTGCTGAGGTGCGCCATGCATAGCTCTGTGAAAGCTCTTTTGGAGAGGTTGATATTTTTTAAGTAGGGGTGGATTGGGAGCGAGGTGTGGGAGATAGGTGTTTTTGGACAGCAGACTAGGTGGGCCTTTGAAGGGGTTGATCTTCCAATTTTCAAACATAAAAGCTTGATTTTTTTTGAACTTGGGATTTTTTCTCCTTTTTTTGATGCTTGGGTGGATTTGTGTGAAGTAAATTTTGATAGACAGGTACTACCTCGCAAAAATCACCTGTATCAGCTGCCCCCACCCCACCCCTTTTTCTGGATGCCTTTTAATGAAAGTTACTTCACTTCTGAAAAGAAAAAAGAAAGAGTACTTTTGATTGAATTCCAAGAAGTTTATTTTTTACTTACACGCAGACCAAACCATCCAATCTATTTCAACCATTATGCTGTAATTATTTGGACAACATTCTCTTTGATCTCTTTTTCCCCTTCCCATCATATAAATAATCAAGAAGACAAAAACCCAGTTTTGGATTTCTGGGCCATTGAAGTTTACTAGTCCCTTAATTTTCTTTTAGCTTTAAAATTTGCACTCAATGAGTAATCCAGTTTGCTCTGAAACCATTGATCCCAGTATTTCTCTTTATGTGGTGAACCTATTGTGCTTAATGAACATTATCCTGTTAGCAGACAATTCATACCAAGGGGTCTCTTCTCTTCTGCACATTACTCAATCAGCACATTCTTAAGCAATCAAAGCTGTTTAATGCCAATCAAAAGTTGTTACTATATACCTAGCTAGGCTTTGTAAAAAATCAAATAGATTTTGAACTTTATAAGCAAAAACATCAAAACACAAGTAACCCTGATCTTATTTTTCTTCAATTTTTGAGATTTATGGGTTGCTCATTTTGAAATTTAAGTATTTTAGTATTCAGTGTTTTACACCCTAAAATGGTCACGTGAAGGACAAGTTTTAGTTCATATGCTTGTCGATCTCTAACTATGCATAATCATAATAGTTAAAACTAACTCAATGTATAGTATTTGCATCTAAATTAAATGGATCAAAATTCACAATACAATGTGCAAGGGTTATGATTTAGCAATAAATGGCTCATGATTTAGCAATGAAGTTGAAGCAGCTGGGCAGCAGCTTTACAGGGAATACAGTTTTTGTTTTCACCTTTACAGGGAATACAGTTTTCTTTTCTGGTGAGTTGAGCTGAGTCCTTTGGTGCAATAACTAAGTTATAGGATCATTAGAGCAGTAAGGAGATGTTGGTTAAGCACAGCTAGAGGAAAGCAGTTCCAGACTTTGGGTTATGTCAACAAGCAGGTTTGGTTGCTTGGGCCATGGATTTGGATAGCTGGCAGCTGGACTGTTTTGTCAACAGGCAGGCAAGCAGGCAGACAGGTTCATGAACACTCCAAAACTCAAAAACTCAACTCAGTCAAGCCTTAAACACTCCAAAACTCAAATCAGTCAATGCTTAAACACTCCAAAACTCAAAAACTCAACTCAGTCAAGGCTCATAGTCAAGGCTTAAACACTGCAAAACTCCAAAACAGTCAAGGCTTAAACACTCCAAAACTCAACTCATCTCAGTCAAGGCTCACAACCATTTTGACTAGAAGAACAATGTCAAACACACAATCGATAATCAGAGACACTTTCGTACTAACATGGAAGGTTAACATTATTTACACAGTAACTTGTTTATAATTCTGATCAGAGCAACACTTGTTCATAATTCTGACCAGAGACAGTAGATAACTCTGATCAGAGACAGTAGATAATCAGAGACACTATCATACTACCATGTATAATTCTAAAACCTTGCAAAATAACTTAGAATGAAATACAGTTTCAGAGACAAATCATACACAATCAGTATATATTGCTGTGATGCAGATGATGAAAATAAATTTTTGAATATACCTTCACACTGTAATGGGGATTTCTGAATATACCTTCACACCCAACCTCAAACTAGTTGCAGCATTAATGGGGATTCAAAATTAAAAAAAATTGGGGATTTTCGGAATCACACACTAATTAGGCAATGAGGATTGAAAATTTGCACTAACAATTGGGGATTTCTGAATTACAGACTCAACATTCATGGGGATTGGGCAATGGGGATATTTTGCACTTACACTTGGGTTTCTTCTGAATTAGAGAGACTCAATGTAGCGTACCTGTTTAAATAGAAGCTTTGTGTTCAACACGTGAACCGCTGTCTTCTCCTTGGTTCAGACCTAGCCCACGGGTGTGTACCAGTCTACTGCTTCAGTAGACAAAACTAGGGCTTACAATGGAATCTCACGCTTGGAAGATGTCACACCTTAGTCGAATCTCACAGCATTACATTGATCCAGAACTCATTTGTCTTCTTAGAAAAAGCTACGGCTACGCTTGGATTTCATCAGTAGGGTTTGTGCATTATAAGGGCTAAGCTTAGGAATGACGAAATCAGACACAATAATGGAAGAAAGAGGAGGAAACAGTGAAGAGGGAAGAGAGGCGAAACTGAGCTTCCACAGAGAAGAAGAAGAGCGAAGAGAGGTGAGATAGGCCAAGTAATGAAATAACAGAAAGGGGGCCCTGGGACGTTGAGTAGTCAAATGAAATCGGACTTACAAAACACGCTTTCAATTTAAAGAACTAAATTAAAAGCGGATATGGTACTTCCGCTTTCCAATAAAAGCGGATTTGGTATTACCGCTTTCCTTAAATTAGACTACAGTTTTTCAATCCATAAAAAGCGGATTTGACATATACGCTTTCAATAGAAAGCGGATTTAGTACATCCGCTTTTTCGGTAGAGACGTATTTCGTACCTCCGCTTTTTAAATGAAAGCGGATTTCGTACATCCGCTTTTAAAACAGCGGTAGATTGGTAAATAAGTTTAAAACGGCAGTAGATTGATAATAGACTCTGTTTAATGTGGGGGATAAAGTGGTTAACAAGCAAAGCAATCCTTATACCTTAAACACACCTTGAGTTTCACTCTCATTTTTATTCATCATGCCCATTTCTCTTACAATACGTCGTTAAACTTATATAAAAAAAAAGTTTTAACGAATCCGGTTTGATAAAAAGATTAATCGTATTATTTTCTGTCACACAATTTACTCTTCTCCTTCTCAAAATATTTTTTAATGCATTTTTTTGGATTGATAAAACGAGAAAAAAATGATTATTTTATTTATACGGTTTACTTATCGCTTCCATCATGTAATGGATTGTAACTACTAATCATAGGCTAAAATAGTCGAATTTCAATATATAATAAAAAATAATAATAATTGGAGAGTCAAATTAAGTGTTTTCAACGTAGAATACAAAAAACATGACTTTGATATATATATATATATATATATATATATATACACATTCCTAATCCAATTATTTATCATTAAGTACACTATTTCCTTTTTCCAACTGCAATTATTATGTGGTAAGCATTATAAATATGAAAAGAGTAATGCTACACTGACCAAATTTTGGGACCAAATTTAGAGCCCAAATGACATGGCAGTTGAGTTGGGCTTCTTTAATTGGTGTCATGTCATTTGGGTCCCAATAAAACTTCAAATGATATGCTGCCATGTCATTTGGGCTGAAAATTTAGTCCCAAAATTTGGTCAGTGTATCATTACTCATATGAAAAATTTCCTTGTCCTCACTAGCCGCCCTGCAAGTTGACCCAATTGGCCAAACCAATTAGCAAAAATTACATTACCCCACTTGTCTTTTTTTCTCATTAAAAAATTGAATAAATTACACATATGAACTTCAAACTATGATTCTTGTATCAATTAAGTCCTTAATTTTTTTTTGGTGTGTCAATTGAGCCCTTCTATCTGTCCCTATAAATTTTTTTATCTGAAAGTAGTGAAATGTGTTACCCGCGTGATATAAATAATTGGAGTAAACTATACATATGACCTTCAAATTATGATCATTGTGTCAATGAAACACTTGAATTTTATTTTTGTATCAATTGAGTCTATAAACTCTTCAATTATGTCAATTGAGTCGTTTTATCTTTTTGTGCCATATAGACACGTAAGTGATATAAGGGTTCAATTGACACAATTAGAAAGTTCGATTTAATTGATATAAAATAAAATTCAAAGACTTAATTGACACGAGAGTTATAATTTGAGATTATATGTGTTGTTTACTCTAAAAAAACCCATCAGGGTCATATGTGTTGTTTATTCTGAAAAACCCACCAGGCATAATTATAAGGATGCCACATTTTGATGTTCCAACAGACAAAACACAACAAATCTCAAAATTGTTCTGGGATTAGAAAAGGAAGAAATAAAGCAAACCTGAGTGCAGTGTGGCGGTATGAGGTTCTTTATAGATTTTGTGTTTTGCTGTTGCTATGTCGGAACACAGGCAATGACTCCAACCCTTGAGGCAAATAGCGTCATGCCAATTGCTTGCAGTGGGAACAACAAACATTACAGGCATACCAAGTTGGTGGATAAGAAGTCAGTAGTGGCAGAACGGTGGCGCCCGTCGCTTTGTACAATATCCGAGGATGGTGTTGTCAAGGCGAGGAAAGAAGTAGGTGCCACGAGACCTGGCAACACACGGATGGGAAATTTTAAGCCAAGATCCAACTCTCAGGGTTGTGCATATAGAAGTGAGATAAGGTAAGCAGTCTCGGTGCATTAGTTCGGTGCATTAGTTCTAGTATGATCACACCCGACTTTTTTTTTTGCTTTTTGTTCTTATAAATCACTTCTTTTTCATTCCATTATTTTTCACCCTGACACATAGTAGTGTTATTAGCCGTATAAAAACCATAAAAAAAAGTCAAGCGAATGGACGGCGCATGAAATAAAACATTTTAAAGGATGAAAATTCGGGTTGGGTCTGGCCGTCCTTAGATCCAATAAATCTTGTATGACAAGGCATTCTGTTTGTGAATCATTTTCCGTAGGTTTTTTTCTGTTCAAACAAGATCTCAAGTGACTTTGATTGATGATGATGATGATGACGATGACGATGACGACTTGTTGAATAGCATTTGTCTCTGTTGCTGTTTCTTATTTCAGGGCTGGAGATCCGTTTCAGAAGAGTATTCCCACATTCTCCCCCACTGCATTCTTATTTTGATGAGTTCCTCTCAATCTGTAGCTCATCTATGTGTTTGGCTTAAATATTGAGAACTCTGTCATGTATGGGAGTAAATATTGAATATAATGGTGATATTACGTAACCGCTCAGACCTACATTGTACAATATTGTCTATTTTGAGTTAAACCTGCACGATTTTAAAACGTGTTGTACAATAAAAGTTCAAAACTTATATTTATGTACCACTCTATACCCACCTCACTAATCAATATGAAATTGAGTTATCACAATCTACTCCTTAAAACCAATCATCTTCGTTTGGGTCATGTCCCAACCCAGATGATGTGGGCTTCCGGGGATTACTCCCACCATGCTAACTGCCATCGCTCCGCCAGACTGGGGTGCACTGAGGGATGTACAGCCTTAGGTGGCTTCCACGTCACAAGAGTCGATGGTTCTTATACTAATTGCAATGCCTCAAACTTGCAGTGTACAATATTATCCGCTTAGACGAAGTCTGCACAACTTTAAAATGCATTGTACAATGAAGTTCAAAGCTCTACCATCTCACATCCACCTTACTAGTCAATGGGATTGGCTGAATCCCTCATTCAGACAGTACTGTAGTGTACGTAATTCCATCTTCACCGAGCCAGATTCAGCCTTTTTTTTTTTTTTTTTTGTCTTTCATCCCAAGAAATTAACACGTTCGTAGGAAATAAAGCTAAATTAAAAGAAACGATCTCATTCTCCTGTTCCAAACAGAAGATCAAAAACATGTATTTCACGTAAATGAAATAAGTTAATTCCAGGCAAGACTCCCATCCGATCGGTATCGTCACACACCGATGATACTGAAATGAAACCAGCAATAAAATTAACCATGAATTGGGAATTCCACCAATCCCAGGCCAAGATAGCATCAAAATATTTTCTTACAATTCATAAATATAAAACCATGAATTCCACTACCATTGCTACAAATTACCAAATGCAATGACAGCAGCAAATCAGTAACATCCTTTCAAATAGAAGAGATTTTTCTTGTCAACTTGTCAAATGGAAAAGTATATCGCGTTTATTGTTTTCTTTCATTTTCGCTTCTTGTTTTTTGGTGATATTTTTTCGGATCCGCACTCTGACAGCACGCATGTAGAAGGGAAAAAATAAAAAGGATCAAGAGTTTGCAGAATGAGTAACTTTTCCAGACCTTGCAAATGCCGACCCATTCTTGATCCAGTTCAACCAAACTATCCGGTGACAATCTCCTCGTATGTGAGATCAGTAACCATTTATATGAGGCCTTGGTGTTGGACCCATCAGTCGAGAAAAAGGCAGTTGTTCCCTGGAGGGAGGGCCTCTCTGGCCAGAAATTCGATCACCCATCTTTGGATCAGATATTGATCTCGAGAAGGCCTGTGCAAGCTCAACTGCAGAAGCAGCTTTCCCATAGCGCAATCGAGGAGATTCAAGGGATGCTGATTTTGGCTGTTCAACAGGCTTGCGCCAGGTTTCTGGGGATGGCGGCCTCTCTTGTGGATGCTGGTGCTGGTGCTGCTGATTCTCAATTTCCCTGCCGTTCCTTCGATTCTCGCTTCTCCAGTTCCTCGGCACATCAGTTCTGTCACCATCTACACGGTGATCCCGCCTATCAGGATTCTTTCCAATCCTATGATCAAGTGAAGTATTCTCGGCTATTTCATTGTGACGAGTGGCTGTCTGTATGGGAACTGTTTCATTCCTGGGAATATCTTTTCTAACCCTTCACAAAATAATTGACATAAATACATTTTGTCAGTCAAGGAATACCTTGAAATCTAAATTCTAAACAAAATTGCTACATAAGTTTAATCATCCACCTCTAAAGAAAGGAAAAAAGGTAAGATTGAATTAATTTACTTACCTGTTGGAAGGTTGACCCAGCTCATGATCGTTCACAGATTCATCATCAATGCGACGCTCTTTTAGAACCTGAAAGCAGAATCAGTAATGAAGAACCCGTTGAAAATTGACACAACCATTGGGACATAATAAAAATAAAACCTAGTAATGAGCAATTTTAAAACCAAATGCAAATGTATCAAGAACAAATGACATCATTTTTTGATTACGAAAGCATTAAATAACGTATGGCAGGACACTTGCAGTTGCAGTAATTATTAAATGCAGGGGAATTTTCAAATCCATAAAATAACACAATGACAATAACAACACTTACCAACTCTCGTGGGCGAGCACCACCAAACAATGTGTTCCTGCACAAGTCATCGGACACCATAAATAGTCAGTTACAATCACCAAGAAGTTGAATAGGAAGAAAGGAAAAGGACAAAGAAGTAGTAGAAGGAAGGAAGGAGAAGAAAAGGAGGAGGATGAGAAGAAGAAGAAGAAAAGAAGGTAGGAGGAAAAACCATTGCATACCATTTCCTCACAAGGCAAGGAGTGAAAAATGAGAAGAAAAACAGCATAAGAAGATACAAAGTAAGTTCTCTTCAGGAAGATTGATCAGTGATTCAGAGGATAATGATCCACCTTGAAACTCAGTACAAACACATTTCAAATAGAACCATAACATAGCATCAATTTAGTTTGGTGTCATCTTAATGGTCAATAGAGACGATCACTGTAATGAAACATCAACTCAGTATATATTAAAAGACACAAGCAGCCAAAGAAAAAGAAATATAAAAGAATGAAGCTGGTGAAAGGACATCAACAAATTTAATATTGATGTTATCAATAATAAGTAGACATAAGCATGCATCAGGTTTCACATGGATAGATGGTGTCAAACATGGCAGTTCTTCAGCATTAAGCTTAGATCAACAAAGGTACAAATCTAAAATAAAACCAGGGACCCACAACAATAGGTCGAGTAAATAAGGAACATTTCTATAAATAATTTCTAAACTTCTGCATACTACAAATCTTTGCAAAGTTCGGCGCTTGCGGAGTAGCGTTTAGATGGTGTTTGTTATCTAAACCAATGTTACCTAGATCGTGAGTCGCTTTGGTACGTGGTACAGGCACGGGTACATGATACGACACTTTCTTAGGTATGTGGTACGATGGGGGTAGGTTTAGCTGGTACAGTATTTTGAGTCGCAATTCGTTTTAGAACTTATGTAGATCATTTTCACTACTATACAACATTATATATTACAAAACATTCATAAACACTAAGTTAATTATCATTTATCTTATAATTGTGCTTAATTTTCTATTATTTATAACAATATATAATTATAAATCTATATACATGTAGTCAATTAATATGTATTTTATATTTGTGCCACATGTTTTAAAGCGAATTAATTTAGGATTAGCATTGCAATTTGAGGTCCTTAATTTTGGTGATTTGGATCGCGAACCCACCTCATTTCGGATCAATGTACCTAAATAGGGTTTAGTGAATTGAGGTAATCATGATCTAAACGCATTACAAAAAAGCGACTGGTGCAACTAAGCTGGTTCAGTGGCCAAATTAGATCTTTACATAAATAGAACTTAATATTTTTACTTTCTGTGTAGGATAAAGTTCTAATACCACAAAATGGTTACTCCCAAAAATAAGTTAAGTCCTACAACTTAGCCATAGGAAGAGAAACACCATGATTTGAAAAAGGTTAGACAAAACCATAAAATGCACATTGGTGGAACCATATTGACATCTTCCATTCAGGTTGACCTACCGCAATGGAAGACTGCAAAAGTTAACATGGTATTATGTCATTCAAGTCTTTGGGGTCAAATGGAAAGACTAAGCATGATGCTGACATGAAACAGTTGGACAAAGCTTAGTGAAGTTTAATTAAAGAATTTAGGGATGAAATATGTAAAATGGGTAGGTTAGTGTTTTTCCTCTGCTACAAGTGCTCACTGCATACAAGCAAATGAATTGGTAATATTTACTAAGAGCTTAAATGCAAATTACCAACCTTCCTCTTACAATATTTCGGTCCATTTGTTCAATAGGCTGTGACCGAGGCTTTAAACTCAATTTGGGGCGCTCTGCATCCTGATTCCCACTCTCAAAGCCACCTAATCCAGGCTTTATGATATTTGTATTTCCACTGGATCCACTTTCATTCTCCACAAAAACAGGATCAACTGGCTGCTGGTACTCCTGAATTAAACAAATAATGGGAAGTAAATGCGATTATGGACATTATCTGTGGAACAATGCAAAACAAGCGTTGAATATCATATGTAGCAACCCGTTTTACCAGCTTATGATCAACAAATGGTTCCATATTCTCCAATGGCTTGGATCTCGGAAGTAACTTCAACTTGGGTCGCTCTGATGTTTCTGAAGGCACCGGTGATTGCAAATCCGGCCCATCAAATTTGACAACACTACGAGATTGTTGAACACTATCAGCATAAATTGGAGGGTTCCTCTCTTTTGCCTCTGAATATATAGGAGATATGACCCTTTCATAGGTTGCTACCTCCTTGACACCACCCTGAGTCCCATCTTCAAAAGTCAAACTCCTCTCAGCACGTCTGGCCAACGTCACATCTTGATAGTCCCTCCCATCCATCACATTGTAGGTATTCATATTGTACGTATTATTTCCCTTGACATAAGCTTCTCTCTCTGTTTCAGAAAGTTTAATGACCTCAGGATCCGCATGACTATGAAGGGGTTGCTTTGTGTGCCACCTACCCGACGAGACCTTATCAAGTGCACTGGCATGCGCTATTTTTGATGCAGAATCTGGAGCAGACCATGCTGGCTCCACCTCCTTCCTCAGTCCCCAAGCATTTGAATATGACCCAGCAATAGTTTGCCCACTATTACCACTAACATTTGGATAATTGACTCCCACACGACTCACCTCACTTCCCAAGTAAACAGCATTACCACTGAATGTCTGAGTATTAACTCCTCCGAGAGTTGCTTCACTAACCCTCGCCGCATAAGAACTAGTGTTACCACCTGAAAACTGAGACACAGTTGTAACCGGTCGGCTAGGTACTCTCCCAGTGGCTGAAGAATCTGACCGCGGCTCCACACCACTTGGCAGAGCACGAAGACTATCATCACTCACTGTTCGACGTGGGCCCGATACCCCATCTATTGGCTTCCTTTCATCCTCATCAAAATTCCGGCCAATGTGTGCACTATGTGTCAGGAACGGAGTATTATCACCAAAGGGTCTTGCTGCCCCAGCTGAATTTGGTCGCAACCGGTGATCAGACCTTCCCATAGGGTTTACCCATGATGTTTGGCGATCGAAACCAGCACGATCCGAATGCCTCATGATTCTGTCAAAAAAGATTGAAATTTTAGCACAGTTTCCACTTAACACATCTATTTCGTGCACTACAGGAAACCAATTGTGTGTGTGTGCGTGAGTACATATCACAGTTTTACGTTCTCCACCAAAAAGAGTGAAAATTTACGAGGGTTTCTACAACAGATCTACTGCCAGAATGCACACACATATGTACATTTGTAGATCGGATCTGAGGGTTTCTATATGCAACGGAAATTGAAATTGAAGAGAATATTCAGAATAATAGAAAAGATGAAGCTGGCTTGGGAAATAAGGATTTCTACGCAGAGAAAACATCGATAATTCGGACAGATATACATCGAAATCGAACGAATTTATCAATAATGATGAATTTGTAGGGGTGAATTAGAACCTTAAAAGTACCCATATATTAAAATAAAAATCATAAAAATGAATAAAGTATCAAATTTAAGCAAAAAGCGTTAAGCTTGTTCATACAACAACAAATTGTAAACTCTGGAAATCAACAGAGAAATCATGGAGATATTTTTAGGGTTCACAGAAAGGAACTTACACACCAGGAGCGGAAGGAAGAGGAAGATCCGAAGGAATCGAACCGCCATGGAAGTCCTTGAGAGTCATCGTAGCTTTCTTCTTCGACATTCTCACTCCTCTCTCTCTCTCTTCCCCTCCTTTCTCTCGCCTAATCCCCTCTGTATATATTCTCTGAAACCCTTCCTCTCTGAGACCCTATCTCCCTCTAGAAATCCGAATCAATCTGAGGAGTGAGAAGCAGAGAAGCGAAGGGAGAGAGAAACGAAGGGTCAAGAGAGAAGGGATTTGGGTTGCGTTGTGGTCACGGGTTCTAAAGCTGGCTTATCATTGGGCTTTCCTTTCGGCCTTTTTTGTAGTTGAAATTGGGCTGCCACATTCTTTTGTTAATGTAATTGGATTTGGAAATGGGCCACAATGGTCTTATTAGGCCCCCAATACATGGGGCTTGAGAGGGCTTACGGTCACCTTAACCTGAAAAAACCATGGCCGGCGAAGGGAGAGTGAAACGAAGGGTCAAGAGAGAGGGGATTTGGGTTGCGTTGTGGTCACGGGTTCTAAAGCTAGCTTATCATTGGGCTTTCCTTTCGGCCTTTTTTGTACTTGAAATTGGGCTGCCACATTCTTTTGTTGGATGTAATTCGGTTATCGAAATGAGTCGAACTGGCCTTATTAGGCCCCCAAGACATGGGCCTTGACAGGGCTTACCGTCACCTTAACTATGGCTACAGTCCTAGAAACTACCTATCAAACCAATCTTAATGGGTTTTTTTTAGCAAATTATAGTTAGTTTGAAAGAGTATATTTTTTCTGCAAAAGTTTTTCAATTTTTTTTCGAAATTTGACATGATATAAAATTTAATGAGGAATTGTTGTGAGTTGTGGGTTATCTGACAGACAGTATTAACTGACCAACTCCTCGGGCCTAGCCGGCCAAAAACTTCTTCCCTCGAGAAAATCAAGAATTGGGGACGATATCAATTCAAAAAGCCTTACCCTTCAACAATCATAGTAGCAAAGGTATTGATGAGAGATGAGTTAGGAGATGCTTCGTTGTTGTTTACATAGGCAATGGAAATCATGTAACACATGAATATGCTTATGCAAAGACGTGCCAATGCAAACCCATGGGGGTTCTAGCACCCCTACGCATAACTTAGCAATATTCAAACCTAATATTAATTGAGCCATAGGGGACCACAAGTTAGTGGTATATCTCACATAGAAGGAACCCTTAGTTTTCTCATTTGGTGGTGTAGCCATTTATGTTAAGCACATTATGAGTCTTGTTGTTGACCCCTCTTATTTTTCTTGGACTTTGGAGTGATAGAATCATAAGAAAATATATTCCACAAGTCATAAAACCTAATAACCACACACAACCGCATCAACATCCAAATCATAAACATGGCATCGTTTGCCTTCTTTCTTGAGAAGAAAGGACTATGGGACCCTTCTGAAAAAAATGATTAGGGATGGTCCTCCTCATGTATCTCTTCAACTACAAGCCGTATCCAAGTTTTTTTCTCTCTCAAGAAAAAAAGTTTTTCATGAAGAATAATATTATACAAACATACAAAATCAATTCAATATTTTGACCGATACATGAATTAGGGCATCGTTTTTCAAATTTTTTTTGGTCAATAAGTGTTGTTTTCAGCTTTGCTCTCACAAATGTTAAAGAGTTGTGAATCTATGAAGTATGGATATTTCGTTAAGGTCGATGTATTTGTATCAAATATCGTATCAAAAATCAAGATTTCCACAATTAGAAATCTCCAAGAGTCCAACAGGATTATTAGTATCTATGATTCATTATTGTTTCAACAATTTCCTACATTATCTTGTCAAGTAAATATATTCTCTGGTGAGAGAGTATTATGGAAAACAAGACTGTTGACAGATGAAAAGAAAATGCACAACTTGCCTTCATAGAAACTGAGGCTTTCACTCCTATACTATCACTTTAGCCTTAAAGTATACCATGTATTGGTCGTAGACTATAAACAACGAAGATTACGAAAAGTTCTTAAAATGGAAGGATATGGGCTCTTTTCTATTGATTTCTTTTCCACTGTCACTCATAGCAAGCATGCAATTTAGTCATTAAAAGGAACCCACGATGGGGACAAGAATGCATCGAGACTTTCTAAAAAAAAATAGCTATTTTTCCTTATTTTTAAATGGAATTATGAATTTATGGGTATTGTAATATTTTAAAGGGGTAAGTTTTAAATGTCCCCCTAGTTTCTTGTAATGTTGATTTGATATGAATAATATTTATCCTCGTATTGTCGAGGTTAATTTTTTTAAAAAAATGGAAGCAAGAGTACGACTACTCTACCGTGCCACATATCTATGATATATGTTACTCTAAAAAAAATACTATGTTCCTAGTTGGATTAGATTTCTAGAAAAATTCTAGTTTTTGAATTGGTTTATATTTTTAGGTTACCCAAAAGAGTATTTTGGAAGAGCATCGCTCACAAACTTGTTACATTTTGTTAGATTTGAGAAATAGAATAAGTTTGGAATTTCTGAAAAAACAAAAACACCTAAATTAGAATTTGATCTAAACTCTCTAATTATTATGGAAAAAGTTTGTTTAGTAATCAATGTAAGAATTCTGAATGGAATAGGAAACGTATTGAAAGAGCCCAAATAAACCATGGATATATTAGTTACAAGATTTCCAATTTTTCAGTGAATAATACATCGATGTTGGTGTTTAGTCTGTGGATGTGGGTACGGTGCTGTATCAAACCATGTTATATCTTTATGTCATGTTTTTATTATTTTTCCTATCTTGAATTCCTTTCTCCTAACTTATGGTATCAGTGTTAATTATCCACTATACAAAACCTAAAAGATATTATCCAAATTAGAATACAACAACAGATGTTTCAATATTATTGCCAAAAATTATATTTATATTATGTTTCAGGTATGCAATACTGCAATAGCCAAATATCTGAACTCCCTGAAGCAGATTACTACAATATTTAGCTCTAACAGTACAAACATTTATTTAACTAGACTAGATTTGACTAAACAAAACCTTTCGAACTTTTTTTCATAACATCCACCATAGCTAGTTTAGTCGAGTGCAAGCGGTTCAATCAACAAAGACACGACTTGGTCTCGAGTCTCACGGTCTTGAACACCATATCCATCTCCATTTTGGTATATGAAATGCGAGACTCGTGCAATGTTTGTTATATATTTGGCAAATGGTACAAGAGATGGAGATTTCAGGATGCATTGGTCGTTAATGCTTTTCCATGTCTTCGTTATTATGCTTCTAATGTGCTCCCGCGCAACCTCCTCAGAAACATTTGCTTCTCGCATGTAACATAATATTGAGGAAGGAGCATCACCTCTCTCAAGTTCTGCCTGTTGAAATTCATATGGTCAATCGTTATTTCAATTTCCCAAGCATAACCAGAGAAATTTATAATAAAGAGTTAAGACAAGGTAATTACCGCTGAAGTTCCCTGGTCATTGGTAAGTCGAATTATCATTGAAATATGATGCACAAGATCTTCACCATTCTTCAGAAAATCCAAAACGTCGTCTGTTATTTCATGTGCAACACCGAAAAGAACATGAACAGAAAGTACAGAGCCACCGGATGATATCCATCCGTTATCGAGATACTCTTGGAGTGATGGTGTATAGCCCTGGTTGTACCATTTTGCTTCAACTAATGATGCTTTACAAAAATCTTCCCACTGAGAAGAATCATTGGTTTTAATAAGAACTTCAATTCAATGACAATGAGGTCTAGACGAATAATAATTTTACATCATGAGACAATAGTTACCACTTTTCGTAAATGGGGTAACACTGATTTCCCACCCTTCTCTTTCTGAATTTCAAAAGCTATTTCATTGGTGGCATCATATAGAGCCTGGAAGCAAATCTTCATGCACTCAGGTAGTTGTTGAATTTCCTTAGAATCCCACCTGAAATTAAGATGTTCATTAGAATTATGAACATTTTTTGGTAGTATTTCATCTCTTCAACAAGCTTAGTATTGACCACAAGGGCCATATGGTTCTAATGGAGAGAAGAACCTATGTTTAGCTTTTTGGAAAGTAGACAAACAAACAATTTTTATCAGGGGCGGCTCAAGCCAATTTAAGGTCTAAAATGGAAACATCAATTGAAGGCCTTTTTAATTTTAGTATTATTTTTAAAAAAATTATTTTTATTTTTCTATATGAGAGGAAGACAAAAGAAAGAGGTGTTAATGTTGTCCATAAAGAGATTTTTAACTTTTGTTTTTATTTTTTACCACAAAGAGGGAGAGAGAGTGTTTAATTTCAACTTTTGTTTTTGTTTTACTAGAGAGAGAGAGAGTGAGAGTAAATATGTGTTGACTTTTGAGTATTTTTTTTATTTCTAAGTTTTTAATGTCATGGATTGGATTGTAGGCCTAAATTATTGCCACAGAAAATTTTTGGGTTTTTTTGTAGGGCTTAAAACTTAATGGATTTAATTTTTTTGTAGGTTAGTGATGTACCTAAAATTATGGGGCCTAAAGCTTATACTTTTTTTTCTACACTGTTGGGCCTGCCCTGATTTTAATTGTCGTAAACTTGCCAAGACGTTTACCTATCAACTGCCTTTGTGAAGATCTCTAATTCTTGTAGTGAGCCATAAATATCGTAAACATCATCAATTGTTATTATGAACTTGCAGACTTTGGCTAGCCAATTTCTGAAATATTTGTATTGAGGCTCAAAATTGACTCCCACAGCAAATAAGTAACTTTCGATTATTCGGTCCCTTGAAAAGCTTAAATTTCCTGCTATCCCAAGATTCCTCCACCACCTGCATGTCTCACAAAATGTTGCTCAGTTTGTTTTATGAATGAACAAATTTGAATAAAAATTACTTGAGCCAAGTTCGAACTATTCATGAAATAGTTCTTTTCCAGCCCTACGCACTTGTTTATCTTATGTTAACAACTTTAATAGTTATTACCTTATCATATCCCTGAGATCATTTTGGTGTGCCGCTTGAACCATGTTGAAATGAAGCTTAGCCAGCTTGAGCAAACTAGAGTTGATGTTACCCACTTTTCCATGTTCATGGATGTGTCTCGTGACATTATACCACTCCAATCTCCAGTGCAACGGAAGCTCCAACGCAGTGCTCAATTGTTTGGCAAGTGAAACGTCCGAGTTTGAAATGACAGTCTTAAGATTTTCAGCAGAAAACATTCTGGCCTTGTCCATTATTTTTTCACCTTCTAAGGCAAGGTGTGATGCTTCAGACAGCTCAAGCATTGCTTTGACATTTGTGTTTGTGCTTTGCATAAAATTACCCGTCTCATCCAGGAATCTGATAAATATGTCTGAATTTCACATAGCATTTAAAATGTCAGGATAAAGAATTGAAAATAAAATCATTTTCTTTTTGTTTATTATTGCTATAAATAACAATCATTCATTCATGAGTTGAGTGGTTTATACCTTGTGAAACATTGTAGCCATATTGCCTTAGTAACCTAAAGCGTAGTGCAGTAGCATAGAGATCCTCTTCTATGGTGAGATTGCTGTCCTTAAGATACATTATCATGTCTAGGGCTTTCTCGATTTCCTCCTCAAAAAGGGTGGCCAGACCTAGTTTTCCAATGCTGTCTACAAGCTCTAACTTAGCCAATGGCTCCACGGTTTCAACGAACGTGAACCTAACTTCCTCTTTCAGCTTCTCTGCATGTTTATATGTGTCTGCCTGCATGCATTATAAGAGAAAGGTAAAATGTTTGCATATTTTTATGACATAAGTACTAAGGAAGCATTTTGGAAATTTAGAATACATTATAAACTAACTAATAGCAATGTGGTGGGGAGTTGTAGAATCTCACAGCGTATTCACTTGTAAGAGACTCTATGTAATCATATTTCCATATATTTGGCTTGTAATTAGCCGACCGCCTTTGAATGCTTTCATCCTTTGAACTATTAATTTTAGCCTTCATCTGGAACTGTAACACTTGCTGATCACTTGGCATTCCATTTGTGCAAGTCAGCATGGTTGGAGAGTATAGAGAGGAGAGATGGTAGCAAAGGTATGTAATTGTAGAGATGAGAGTGATGAGAGATGAGTTAAGACCTACTTCATCCTCGTTTATATAGACAGTGACAATCGTGTAACACATGAATATGATTACGTTGTGATGACTTACATCAGCAACCCGAGCTTAATTTAGAGTTATTTAAATGCAAGCATGTTTGAGTCATTAGGGGACCACAATGAAGTGATATAGCATAGAAGTATTCAGTGTTTGTTGGTGTAGTCATCTGGCTTTGGCACATGATTCAGCCATTGAGGGTGACCCCTCTCTTGGACTTAAGTTATATAGATGAATAATGCTACACTGACCAAATTTTGGGACTAAATTTGGAGCCCAAATGACATGGCAGCACATGATTTGAAGTTTTTATTGGGACCCAAATGACATGACATCAAATAAATGAGCCCAACTCAGCTGTCATGTCATTTGGGCTCCAAATTTGGTCCCAAAATTTGGTCAGTGTAGCATTACTCTATATAGATTTATTACAATTTTCTTAAGTTATGAAATCTTGGAACCACTCACAATCTCATCCAATATTTCTTTCTTGGAAAGTAGCGAAGCATACTGTGTGGTCATTTCCAGTTGTATCTCTTAAAGTACGTGATGCTTTGAAGCTTCCTTATCCCCCCCGAAAAAAGGTTTCCAATGAAGAAAATGCTATAAAAAAGTATAAAATTAATTCATATTCATATTTTATTTGCCAATAAGTAATGTTTTGGTCTTTTTCCTCACAAAAGTTTAAGATATTTATGGTCTTGTCCTTTGAAAAAAGTACAATACTAGAGTATAAACTTGATTTACTATTTTTACTAACATACGGTTTTTAAATGAGAAAACTATACTCTTAACAAAATACATAATTGATTCACAATTTCTTCTAACATTTTTTTTTTTTTTTGGGAAAGGAGGACGGTACCTCCAAGTTTATTAAATAACCCTCACTTGTGACGAAAGAATACTGTGATTACATAGCAGCACCTAAACCACAAAACCAAGAAAGAAAAAAAGAAATACAATACGAATAACAGCAAATCAAAAAACATAAAAAAAAAATTAGTTCCTACTGTATGCCATGCTAGTTTTATCCCTCCTTATTAGTCCAACTAATTGGCGTGGTAAATCCATCATTAGCCATATAAGTTTTGTGGTAGACTCGGAATGTTTTTGTTTTCATATTGTTTGTCAATAAGTTTTTTTTTTCAAATTTAGCGTAAAAAAAATTAATAGATCAATATTATTGAGACCTAAAAATTTAACATAATTTTATTAAGTAAATGATGTCACAACTAACATGATTCTATATCATTATCCGACTTGCAATTATTAAATTTCTTCGTTGGGACGATATCACTTGATATATCACTTACTCAGTAAATTAATACGAACTTTTAGGTTTTAAAAGCACTATTCTTATCAATATGGCAGGTTGGCAAACTGGGGAAGGTGTTAAGTAGCTTCAGTTCTCTTCCATCTTCAGACTTTCCTTGGTCAAGAGAAAAGGAAAACAAAACCAAGTTGGCAGTCTCCAGCCAACTTCATCTCCTTCCATTCCATTACTGATTTTTTTATGGCCAAAAGGAGGAGGTAACTAACAGAAAAATAAAAATAATTCCAAGCCAATTAACATTCACTTATTCAATTCTTGGGTTAATCAATGAAACTAAGTTTTAGATATATTTTGGTTTATAAGCAAATAAAGCCTTTGAGATTTAGCAGGATAACAGTTTCTCTTAATTAGCAAAATCCCTCACGTTTCATCTAAATCATCAACAATGACATATTAACCAAACCAAACATGTAGCGCCACTCATTTTTCTTATTTTGTATGAAAAGGGGAAATGCACAATTTGACTATGTAACCTAAGAGATGCTTAACACATCTAAAAGATATCAACAATGCGTTTGATATATGTGGGCATCTAGGGTTGGCATGTGACATTATCTCTTTCGTAAACCCTTCAATTTCCTTGCACAAGGAAATAAATTTGTACGAAAAAACATTTCAAACGTTCTCTCAAAACCATACAACCAAACCAAACATCAAACACGTAGCACCACTCGTTTTTCTTCATTCGTATGAAAAGGAGAAATGCACAGTTTGACAATGTAACCGAAGAGACATTGTTTTAAGCCTATTATGCCATTCCATAATAGGTCATCCACCAAACTGGTGCAATAGATCAAGCTAGAGGTATTTTTTTTGGTATGAATCAAATCATCATAAATAAATAGCAAACCAAAATAGGAAATACAGACTACACAAGATTAAATATTTCGGCTCGAAAGTTTACATCCAGAGACGAAGCATAGTAACAAAGTTCACTATCAATAATGCAGATTATAAGGAGTTTTTGAAAAGGAAACAAGTGAGTAACTACTTCACTCTGCCATGCATCTATAATATTTATATCATTAAAAAACCAGTGGGACTAAATTTCAATAAACACCTTAGTCTTCTATTCTAATTGGGTTGAAATTCAAGAAGTGGGTCATCCAAAAAATTGCTAGTAACCCGCCCTTCATTCATGGACTATAAGACCCGTAAACTTTCTTGAAAAAATTCAACTGGTTTTATGTCATATGGGATAGCATCGGAATGCAAAACATTATTGTAGGAGTCTTATTGTCTTATCGAAATACTTTTTTTCATTACAGTACCTCTATTTTTTATTCAATAGAAACGTAATGTGTCTAAAGTTTTTATATTTTATTATTCTACCAATTTTTTTAATTAATGGTGGTAATCATATTGCACCTTTATCTGTCCAAGGTATCTTTGATTTATTTTTAAATTATAGTAGCTCTATTATCCTTGCTTTTTTGATCTCGCATAACATGAGATATACAAAATATGAAATTGCTGCTTTTTATCTATTGTTTCAGACGCTTCGGTGATCTTTAGTTTATTTGGTATTCGATACTGTAAAACATATTATATACTTGCTTGTTTTATTTAATATTTTCACGTTGATCTGGGAGAACAAAACAAACTTATGTTCATGAGACACAACAGGTAAGGAAATCGAAATCCACCACTAAGAAATTAAGGGCGGTGGCCCAACGTATTTGGTAGACGAACCTTTAAATTAGGACCACACATCTGTATGAGCAGACCCCAAAAGTCAAAAGACAAAAGTTGTCCTTAACACGTTTGTCCTAATTAGTTGATGAAAGGGGGCTTGTCAACATTCATCAGTGATTGATGGAGATTGATCAAAGTGTATGAATAGGTTTTGCAATAAAATTTGAAAACTCTAATTGTCCATAACTATTAGAAAAACCCTGCCTTATAAACAAGATTATTATAATACTTATAAAAATAAGATAAAATAGAAAAATAATTCAAAAGGAAATGAACAATATTTTTTGGCTTAAACTTGACTTTGCTCATAAGCCTAATTTTGGTATTGAAGAATAAACAATACGGCATCATTCCGAAGCGATATTAAGTTTGGAGCTTCTTTTCGTCAAGTTTGTATTCAAAAAATTAACTAAAGATTGTAACAAGAGTCTCTCACATCTATATAATAAAGTATAAAAATCAATATAAGAGTGTCTCACATCCATATAATAAAGTAAAAAGATTGAAGACATAAAAAATATTTTTATTTTTTGCGGTTGAGATTGTTTTAAATTTTTCTCTAAAGTTAATTCGACGAATAATATTAACTTCTCAAATTTAATAGAAAAATAGGCCCTAAAAATTTCCTAAAAAATACTTGGCCTCAATCTAATAGGTCATTTTTAATATCGTATTCAATAAAATCTATCAACTTTTCTATCTTTCCTATTTTTTTTTCTTACAAAACATGATGTTTATTTATCCCTTCAACTTTCTATCCTTTTAACTTTTTATCCTTCCATTTTTTTATCATACCAAACCGAGAATAAGATAAATTACAATACGGTATTAAAAATATCAGAGCTTATCTTTTTTGTAGAATTAGGACCACAAACAGGTTGTCTGGATTGTTACTGTTGGATGATAAGGCTATAAATCGTGTGGTCCAAAGCTTTGATCGAAAAAAGAAACAGCAGGACCGCAAATTTACAATGACTCTGTGGCGCAAAGGTATCTTAGATTAGAACCACGAAAAAAAACGAAGGAAAATGTCCCTTTTGTTGTTTTTTTCTGATGGCTGCTAGTTTTCATCTAGATTTTTTAGATACAATTGTTGAAAGTTTTGCACACATTATGTGTCATGCATCACGTCCTAGAGTTTTGCCTTATGTAATTGGTAGTAAAAATGATAAACAGGTAGTGCACTGTCTTGTTTGGATATCTGAATAGTAATCAATTTTAATTTAATTTATTGTATATCAATGTTTAGACATTAACTAGACTTATATTTTAATCATGTCGTGTTCATATTCACCCACATATAACTTTTTTTTTTTTTTAAAACCACCCGATGTGAGTGGGGGGTTAGGCAGGACCCCTACCTGTATATATAACTAAAAAGAAAATCGTACAAGGGAGGAGGACATTGAATCAAGCCTCCAGAAGTGGAAGAAAATCCTATCAAAAGCAAGGTGGTGACTAACCACCAAAAGAATAAAAAATAAATAAATAAATAAATAATAAAGGCTCAACAACGAACGTGAGGGGTCTGTCGAGCGTCCAAAGCGAGAATGCCAGCAATCCCAGAAGGAAGGGATGACGAATCAAGGAATCGCTGATTGAGCTGCTGAGAGCAAGCCCAATTAGCCATGAAGTCTGCAGCCTGATTCGCCTGTCGCAGGACGTGGCAGACACGAGCCGAGAGAGAAGCACACAGAAGCCGAATTCGAGCAAGTAGGTAGGCATAAACCCAGTACCCAATACCCTGAGAAGAAACCCAAGAAACCACTGTAGCTGAATCTGACTCCACTACAAACTCTGAAGCTCCCAAATCCGCAGCCAACTCCAACCCAGCACAAACAGCCTGCAACTCCGCATATAGAATATGCTGATGCCCCAGAAACAAGCCAAAAGCCCTAAGTACACGACCCTGGTGGTCCCGAATGACACCCCCTGCCGCAGACAGTCCCGGATTGCCTTTAGAACAACCATCAACGCTGATCTTCAAGCAACCCGCTACAGGACGAGTCCAAGCAACCAAGCGAAGAGGTCGAGGCTGAGGAACCAAGACTCTAAGAGAACCCACAAACTCAACTGACTCATTCCGACGCAACTGGCTTGGAGCAAACCCAAAAGCAAGTCCAACCAACTGCATATCTGTCAAAACCCTCTGAATCACAACGGGAACCTGAAAAGCCTGACTATCAAACCTATAAGCATTATGCGCCTTCCATAAGTGCTACAGAATGAAGCACGGTAGCATTACCCGCACGTGACCTGCAGAAGGAGCACAACGCCGCCAATGAAGCATCAGAGCATAAGGACACTGAAACGGCCGACATCTGATCCCAAACATCCGATAAAAATGACCCCACACCTGAACTGCTAGTGGACAATCCAGAAAAAGATGCCTAAGAGTCTCAATAGCCCCACCACACACACACCGGGATACTACATGGAAACCCCGTCTCTCTAAGCCATCATCTGTGGCCAGGAAACTATGAAACAACCGCCACATAAAGAAGGAAATCTGAGTCGGAATATGCCTTTGCCAGACACAAGAAAACTCAGCTCGAACTGGAGCCACACCCCGAATATCAGCCCAAGCAGTCCTTAAAGAAAAATCCCCATCCAAAGACAACCTCCACCTCATCTGATCAACCCCCTGATCCAAAATCGGAATCTGCACAATCTGCTCCACAACTGAAGAAGGTAAAACCCCCAACAATCGGCCTCTGTCCCACTGCCGACCAGCCCAGTAAGCAGAAACAGGAACCCCAGAAGCTGCCCCCGGATACACTAAAGTCAATGGGTAATCCCCCAACCAACAGTCATACCAAAAGCTGATCTCACCAGACCGTACTAACCATCTGATCCTCAGCTCAGCCACAGATCTAATCCCACACAACCGCCTCCAAAGAGGTGAAGCGGGATAACTAAACTCAATCAGCCCAGGATGGGTGAACCTACAGTACTTGGCCCTCATAAAAGTGGACCAAAGTGACTGTTGAGCACGAAAACTCCACCAAAGCTTCACCTCACAAGCCTCGGCTAAGTCAGAAAAAGAACGCACCCCTAAGCCGCCCTCCTCTATAGGGAAACATACCTCACCCCAGTGACACCAGTGAATCCTCCGATGAGTAGCTGTATCACCCCACAGGAAACGAGTGAACAACCTCTCTAACTGGTGAAAAACATCTGCAGGAGGCCTCAACACGTGAAATAAGTGAATAGACATCGACGCGAGCACATGACGAATCAGGGTGAGCTTACCTCCAAAGGAGAGTAAGCGATTCACCCATCCAGAAATCCTCTCGCGCACCTTCCGAATCATCTCATCAAAGTATGAGATCCGGAGATGACCCAAATAGATAGGGCACCCCAGATAAACAAACGAAAGCTCCCGCCTCTGGAAACCCGTAGTCTGTCGTGCAATCACCTCTCTAGAATGCGAGGCACGCGAACTGATATAGAAACTGCTCTTGGCCTGACTAACTAACTGACCAGAGACAGTCTCATAGTGATGAAGAAAATCTATAACTCGCTGCAAGCTCGACCGGCACCCATTAGCAAAAATGATAATGTCGTCAGCAAAAGCTAAATGGGAAATCGAAACCCCAACTCCAGTACTATAAGACACCCCTGGAAACCGAGCATACAAAGAGTCCAAGCCTCGAGACAGATACTCTGCAGCAATGATGAACAAACATGGAGAAAGGGGGTCACCCTGCCGCAACCCTCCCTGCGACTGGAAGAAGCCCTGACTAACCCCATTCACCATTCCAGAAAACCACGGCCCCCAGATAGCCCGCCGAACCAAGGAAATCCAACCCTCAGAGAACCCAAAAGCCCGCAGCATCTGAACTAGAAATTCATGACTATAACTTGTGAACTAGAAATTGTGAACTTACCTAGAAATTGTGAACTTACCCGCAGCACCCACATATAACTTGTGAACTAGAAATTCATGACTATAATTTCTTTTTGTCTCGAACAAGCCCATCACCCATAGATATTCTTATAAACCAAAAATTCACCTTACCTAGATTTTAACACAAACAAGTAAGAAAATTCCTTATTTTACAAAGATTCATATAATAGAAAAACAAGAGATGAATTCGTACAACACTGGTTTAGTGTGTTTGGTAAGGTGGACGTAAAGATGTAAGGATAGAAAATACAATTGATACACTTCTTACCATTTATAAGAGGAATTATTCTACTAACTTTCCATACACACTTTTTCTCTAAATGTTAGAAAAATAGATGTTGGCGAAATGGAAGAAAGGTTAAGTCCTCCCAGGGACGTAGCAAGGAAAAAGTTTTAGGTGGGTACATTAATACGTTTTAATTTTTTTTTTAATTTGTCTGTAAAAGTTCATAAATTCATATTTATCAAAATTATATTTAGTTCTTAAAAGTTCAGTCAACATCGAAGATTAAAAATCTATATGTATAACGAGAACAAAAAAAAAATATAATTAAAAACTTCTTATGAAGAATGAGACTAATTATTATCACTTACAATTGACCCTGATATGTTTTTGTTATTTTAAAGAGATACAAATTATCTTATCAATAATATTTATTTTATATTTAAAATACTGGTAACAATCTTTTCTTTATAATCTTATAATTTAACTACAAAACGACACACATTTTTATACAATAACAAAATAACCCTATAATTTAAAAAAATTATAAAATAACCTTAATATATTCAAAACTTATTCGAATATGTCTGAGACATATCTAAAAGTTAATAATAATATTAGTTGTACCTAATTTGAGATTTAATTGGTGAAGACTCAAAGGTTTATGATCATTGGATAGATACTGAAGTTTATTAAATATTAAGACTCACTATTAGACTTAATATCACAATGCATTAAATCCTTAAATTAGGTTTCAATAACATTATGTGAAAAGTTAACAATCATTTAGGTATGAGTCTATTCAAATCGACATCACCAAAAAATAATAGTAGGGTGGGCACAATTAAATATATCTAAATTTTATTTCAAAATATACATGTCTAATATGAAGGGAAAAAAAATTGAGAGGAGCATGTGCCACCACCCTAACCCAAGGATGGCTCCGCCCCTGATTCCTCCACTTTTCTGTCATTCTCATTTTCCGTCCTTGTCAAAACATCACAATATTTTATTTATCATTGTCATTTTTTCTTAATCGTTGCATGTAGTTTTCGTGTTCCAGTCTAGTGACGAATGTGAGGTTTGGGATACGGAGTCAGCCTCATGATTCAAACCTCAATATCATCTCTTTCCATTCAAAAAAGGAAGTGCTCTTATTTAACAAAATAGAATTTGGGGTGTAAATTGATGGAGTCTTTGGGACACATTACAATTATCAAGGGATAATAAATGGACCCATTCCATTCTATTCCATCCACTATAATGGTTTGCAAACCTAAAGTTTCAATGCAGGCCTCCACCCTTACTACAGTAATATATTCACATGGATGGTGCTCCCAAAAGGGTTACATGTGACGGAAGAAAAATGTTATTTGAATCTAATTTGAAACCTAATTCAATGTGATTGTTGGATTAAAGTGGGTTTCATTTAATATTAGAACTCATAACTAATCTAATGATTATGTTGGATTAGGCCCCTAATTAGGTCCCTATAGCATTCCTCGTAAGGAAATATTATGATCCATTTGGTGGGATAGATGAAAAAAGGAAAGGAAATACACTAAGAGTGATACACTTTTCATTGTCGCATGAAAGTAAACTTATTTTCCTCCTTTGTGCTTAGAAATAGAGATAGAAAGCATGAATGGCTGATTTTTTTATGTTTGGTATGGATAAAAAGTGGAAGGAAGGAAAAAGTATACATGCATGTTAAATCATTGTACCAATATGTGAAGTTAAAATATTTGTAATATGTAATATATGAATATAAGGGGTATAAAGCTAAAGAGGTCAATATTCCAATACACGTAATTGACTTTTCTTTCACATTTTCGCCCACTTATGAGGGATAGATTTTTATAAGTTGAAATGAAAACGAATCCCTCGACTTTTTTTTTTAATCAAACATAATATTTTATTCATCTCACACATTTCATCTTTCACTTTTTTATCATTCCAAATAGATCTTCAGTAAATTTATTGAAGATAACAAAATTAGTTGTTTAATATATTAGAATTCATTATTAATCATTAATAATCTATATTTATAATTTTTTTGAACTTATATATGTATATATTCTCATTGTATATACAATCGTGTTAAGAATTGTCGATCTTAATTGTATATGCAAAATGCGGATTTTTTACTAGTGTTACACTTTGGTTCAATGTTAAATAATTGTTAATTGAAGACAATGTCACAATCGGCAATGGGTGCACTCAAATTGAAATTGGCTTTATCAAAAAAATACAAAAAAATGTGAAAGAATGTCGGTCCAAACACGTCTTCAAACACAATAGCATGAAACACACGTGGATCAACACACAAGCACGAAACTTGGGACTAATATCTCTTTCAATATATATATTTTTTTATTGACAGATTATTCATTATTAATGAATGAGAAATCTACTTGTATATAATGAATCTTATTTGAATGCATTGGTAAAAGATCCGCTAATATAAAAAAAATTTTAAAAAAAGAGTGTTTTGAAGGAAATCTCACCCGCTTCTTTGATCGGTCTAAGTAACCTCAGGACCTCAAATTTACAATGACTAGGTGGCCCAATTGTATCTTTTGTTAGTACCAAGAAAAAAACAAAGGAAAATGTCACTTTAATTGACTTAGACTTCTATTTTAATCATGTCGTGTTCATATTCAAGCACGTACAACGTGTGAGCTAGAAACTCACAACTGTAATATATTTTTGTCTCAAACAAGCCGGACCCATCGCTCTTGCTTTCTGCTGAATTTGTAGGATAGAATGAAAGGAGAAGTTTCTGTGTACAGTGGTGAGAATAGAGAGTTTTTCCGTTTGATATAGATACGGCAATTTTGACGTCATTTATGATTTTCCAAAAAATAAGAGTACAATAGTAAATTTGACAAAAAGTGAACTTATAACCAAATAAATTTTCTTTCAGAACTTATCTGCAAGCAAGACCATCTAAAAGGACCGGCCTTCAAATTTTCCTTTAAAAAATTCAACTTTTCCTTGAAAGCTCATGCATAAGCCCATTTTTCATTTTTTCCTAGTACTAATAAAAATTGTTTTTGCCCAAAAAACTAATGAAAAAACCGCCTAATAAGTTTGAATTCAAATCAACCAGACTTTTTTTTTCCTCTAAAACGAAAAAAACACTGGCCTTATTAACCCGTGTCTTTAAAAGCAAGAATTGACCTTATAAACTCCTTGTTGGAAGTATCAAAGATACCTTCATAAAATGGCGTAACACTGATTTTTCAAGTGTCAATAGCACCAATTTTCTCAAAGAGTGATATTATTGAAACTCAATTTGAAAATATTAACTGTTATCCTTTTTTGATCAGCTGTAGATTTCAATATTGAATGAGATTTGTTTGTGGATAGGATAACAATAATAGATCAAGTCAATAAATAAAATTTATAAAAAATAATAAAGAACAGCAAAGAAAAATATACTTACCCAAAAAGGAAAAAAAAATCAACAGAGAAAATGTAAATACTTGGGTGTATGAATGCTTTATACAAAACTAGTTTTGACAATTCCAAAGCTGATACAAATTCACATAGAAGTAGTGAATTTTGTATATAGTTTTACTAGATTCAAAATGATAAACATGTCAAAATAAATAGTTGACACGATCTTTGCTGAATAAGAGTCGAACTAACTAAACACTGCTTATACATTTGATGAACACAACGTAATAGGAGTTTGACTATACATAATTTTAAATGAATTGGATATAAGTTGAATAAATTTTGACACGACACAACTTAGACATAACAAAAAACAAATTCAATGCGACCCATCAGACCTGAAGGCTGAAACACATCAATGTGAAATTTGTTTTTGGAAGAGACTACCACTATGTTATTCACACCTTACCAATTCGAGGCCATATCCCAATTGATTTCAACTGGGATGAGAGAGAGAGAGAGAGACTGTTCCAAGTCAGGCCGTAGACAAAGATCTATGGCCCATCTGGCCTAGTGTTCAGCCTGACGGGCCATAGGCCACGGCCACCCCAAAGTAGTACTTCTGGTTCTTGCTTTCAATCCAAAAATGACAGCATTCAGACCATACCTCAGCACTAAGTGGGTATATATACTTAGAGCACCTTTTCTCTTCACTTCAACATGGGGCAATGCCCAGAATTGCCGATAGACACTACCCATGGGCCAAACCAGACCATGTCATGTCCTGTAAAACTGTTGGTCCAGACCGGGATACAAGTTAAGGGCCCATGTCGTGGATATCATGAATCAGGTTGCCGAATAAGCCATGGCGTGGGTGTGGTACAGGCCAGCCATCGGGCTTTTTGAAAAGGTAACTACAGCTCACTTAAATGTAGTTCTCTCTTATAATAACGTATTGCTACTATAAGTGCTTATTTTTTTTAAGGGTAAATTGTAAGGGGTACACCAAATTAGATTTTTTTGATAAAAAATATACACTAAAAAATGTAGGATTATTAAGTACTTAATTTTGATACTTATTTGTATCTAAGTACACAATTTGAATTTACCTAAATTTTTTGTGACATTTTTGTCCTCTATTGATTCATGTGTATATTCTTTGGAAAGTGGTGCATTGAATATCTCCTAGTTTTATGGGAGAACTTTAATATTTAATGCACTTTCATTCATGTGTATTTGTTAATATATATATATATATATATATGCACATATAAATATAAATATACATATGTATTTATATACGTATATATATACTTGCATATAAATACATATATATACTTGTATATATATATATATTGATTTATATGTATACAAGTATGTATATACATATAAATAAATAAATAAATAAATATACAAGTATATATACGTGTAAAGTGTAACATTGAAAATGTAAGTGTAAAGTATTATCTTATGTATTATTTTACTTAATGAAAAGTGTAAAGTGTCATAGGGGTAACATTGAAAGTAACAATAACAGTGTAACAAGCTATTTACACAAGGTAAGAGGATACATTACCTAAAGTATTACATAAACAAAATTTACATTGTGTTTGTGTAACACTTTTGGTAATGTCTCCCCTTATCTTGTATAAATAGTTTGTTACACTATTATTGCTACACTGTTATTGTTACTTTCAATGTTACTCTGTAACACTTTACATTTTCCATTAAGTAAGATGAGACATAAGATAATACTTTACACTTTCAATGTTACACTTTACACTTTTAATGTTACACTTTTTACGTATATATATATATATATATATATATATAT
>CM042186.1:1413064-1445904 GCA_023539305.1 Ilex asprella | reverse complement strand
CACACACACACACACACATATATATATATATACACGTACATATATACCCACACACATATGTATATATATGTACACACACGTAATACAGTGACATCAAACAGTGACATACTCAATAAAAAAATAGTAACATCAAACAGTGACACGCTCAACAAAAAAAAAGTAACATCAAACAATAACACACTCAATAAAAAAATAGTTATATCAAACAGTAACTTATTCAACAAAAAAATAGTAACATCAAACAGTAACACAAATATTTTTGTTGAGCGTGTCACTGTTTGATGTTACTATTTTTTTGTTAAGCGTGTCACTGTTTGATGTTATTATTATTTTTGTTAAGTGTGTCACTGTTTGATGTCACTGTATTACGTGTGTGTATGTGTGTGTATATATATATATATATAAATGAAATTTCAAAATTTAAATAATACACAAATATCAAAAGAAATCTTGAAAGTCTCACATTCAAATAAGTATGCACTATTTATTATAGGGGTAATTATGGAATACATTTTAGAAGGAATTTGAAAATGTTTTAAGATGTGTACTTATTGACACCTATTTAATGAAAAAGAGGACTTAAAAGATGATAAGTTTGGAAGTGGTACTTAAAGCCAAATAAGTTTTAGAAAAGGTACTTACATCCCATTATTCCTAAAAAAATACTCAAAAGTCAACTCATATTTACTCCCACCCACTCTCTCTCTCTCTCTCTCTAGTAAAACAAAAATAAAAGTTGAAATTAAACACTCTCTCTCCCTATTTGTGATAAAAAACAAAAAAAAAAGTTAAAAATCTCTTTATGGACAACATTAACACCTTTTTCTTTTGTCTCCCTCTCACATAGAAAAATAAAAATAAATTAATTTTTTTAAAAAAATAATACTAAAATTAAAAAGGCCTTCAATTAATGTTTCAATTTTAGACCTCAAATTGGCTTGAGCCGCCCCTGATAAAAATTGTTTGTTTGTCTACTTTCCAAAAAGCTAAACATAGGTTCTTCTCTCCATTGGAACCATATGACCCTTGTGCTCAATACTAAGCTTGTTGAAGAGATGAAATACTACCAAGAAATATTCATAATTCTAATGAACATCTTAATTTCAGGTGGGATTCTAAGGAAATTCAACAACTACCTGAGTGCATGAAGATTTGCTTCCAAGCTCTATATGATACTACCAATGAAATAGCTTTTGAAATTCAAAAAGAGAAGGGTGGGAAATCAGTGTTACCCCATTTACGAAAAGCGGTAACTATTGTCTCATGATGTAAAATTATTATTCGTCTAGACCTCATTGTCATTGAATTGAAGTTCTTATTAAAACCAATGATTCTTCTCAGTGGGAAGATTTTTGTAAAGCATTATTAGTTGAAGCAAAATGGTACAACCAGGGCTATACACCATCACTCCAAGAGTATCTCGATAACGGATGGATATCATCCGGTGGCTCTGTACTTTCTGTTCATGCTCTTTTCGGTGTTGCACATGAAATAACAGACGACGTTTTGGATTTACTGAAGAATGGTGAAGATCTTATGTATCATATTTCAATGATAATTCGACTTACCAATGACCAGGGAACTTCAGCGGTAATTACCCTTGTCTTAACTCTTTATTATAAATTTTCCTGGTTATGCTTGGGAAATTGAAATAACGATTGACCATATGAATTTTAACAGGCAGAACTTGAGAGAGGTGATGCTCCTTCCTCAATATTATGTTACATGCGAGAAGGAAATGTTTCTGAGGAGGTTGCGCGGGAGCACATTAGAAGCATAATAACGAAGACATGGAAAAGCATTAACGACCAATGCATCCCGAAATCTCCATCTCTTGTACCATTTGCCAAATATATAACAAACATTGCACGAGTCTCGCATTTCATATACCAAAATGGAGATGGATATGGTGTTCAAGACCGTGAGACTCGAGATCAGGTGGTGTCTTTGTTGATTGAACCGCTTGCAATCGACTAAACTAGTTATGGTGGATGTTATGAAAAAAAGTTCGAAAGGTTTTGTTTAGTCAAATCTAATCTAGTCTAGTTAAATAATTGTTTGGATTGTTAGAGCTAAATATTGTAGTAATCTGCTCCAGGGAGTTCAGATATTTGGCTATTGTAGCATTGCATACCTGAAATATAATATAAATATAATTTTTGGCACTAATATTGAAGCATCTGTTGTTGTATTCTAATTTGGATAATATCTTTTCAGTTTTGAATAGCGGATAATTAACACTGATACCATAAGTTAGGAGAAAGGAATTCAAGATAGGAAAAACAGTAAAAACATGACATAAAGATATAACATGGTTTGATATAGCATCATACCCACATCCACAAACTAAACACTAACATCGATGTATTATTCACTGAAAAATTGGTAATCTTGTAACTAATATATCCATGGTTTATTTGGGCTCTTTCAATACGTTTCCTATTCCATTTAGGATTCTTACATTGATTATTAAACAAACTTTTTTCATGATAATTAGAGAGTTTAGATCAAATTCCAATTTAGGTGTTTTTGTTTTTTCAGAAATTCCAAACTTATTCTATTTCTCAAATCTAACAAAATGTAACAAGTTTGTGAGCAATGCTCTTCCAAAATACTCTTTTGGGTAACCTAAAAAAATCAACCAATTCAAAAACTAGAATTTTTCTAGAAATCTAATCCAACTAGGAACATAGTATTTTTTTTTAGAGTAACATATATCATAGATATGTGTCACGGTAGAGTAGTCTTACTCTTGCTTCCATTTTTTTTAAAAAAACTAACCTCAACAATACGAGGATAAATATTATTCGTATCAAATCAAAATTACAAGAAACTAGGGGGACATTTAAACCTTACCCCTTTAAAATATTACAATACCCATAAATTCATAATTCCATTTAAAAATAAGGAAAAATGGCTACTTTTTTTTAGAAAGTCTCGATGCATTCTTGTCCCCATCGTGGGTTCCTTTTAATGACTAAATTGCATGCTTGCTATGAGTGACAGTGGAAAAGAAATCAATAGAAAAGAGCCCATATTCTTCCATTTTAAGAACTTTTCGTAATCTTCGTTGTTTATAGTCTACGACCAATACACGGTATACTTTAAGGCTAAAGTGATAGTGTAGGACAGAAAGCCTCAGTTTCTATGAAGGCAAGTTGTGCATTTTCTATTCATCTGTCAACAGTCTTGTTTTCCATAATACGATCTTGATTTTTGATACGATATCTGATATAAATACATCAACCTTAACGAAATATTCATACTTCATAGATTCACAACTCTTTAAAATTTGTGAGAACAAAGCTGAAAACAATACTTATTGGCCAAAAAAAATTTGAAAAACATTGCCCTAATTCATGTATCGGACAGCAGCCATGTATGTTAGTCAAAATATCGAGTTGATTTTGTATGTTTGCATAGTATTATTCTTCATATAAAACCTTTTTTTCTTGAGAGAGAAAAAAACTTGGATAAGGCATGTAGTTGAAGAGATACATGAGGAGGACCATCCCTAGTCATTTTTTTCAGAAGGGTCCCGTAGTCCTTTCTTCTCAAGAAAGAAGGCAAATGATGCCATGTTTATGATTTGGATGTTGATGCGGTTGTGTGTGGTTACTAGGTTTTATGACTTTTGTAGTATACTTTCTTATGATTCTATCACTCCAAAGTCCAAGAAAAAATAAGAGGGGTCAACAACAAGACTCATAATGTGCCTAACATAGATGGCTACACCACTAAATGAGAAACCTTAGGGTTCCTTCTATGTGAGATATACCACTAACTTGTGGTCCCCTATGGCTCAATTAATATTAGGTTTGAATATCGCTAAGCTATGCATAGGGGTGCTGGAACCCCATGGGTTTGCATTCGCACGTCTTTGCGTAAGCATATTTATGTGTTACACGATTTCCATTGCCTATATAAACAACAACGAAGCATCTCCTAATTCATCTCTCATCAATACCTTTGCTACTATGGTTGTTGAAGGATAAGGCTTTTTGAATTCATATCGTCTCCAATACTAGATTTTCTTGGGGACACGTGGGAAGAAGTTTTTGGCCTGCTAGGCCCGAGGAGTTGATCAATTAATACGCCTGGCAGATAGGCCACAACTCACAACAAGTCCTCATTAATTTTTAAATCATGTCAAATTTCCAAAAAAAATTGAAAAACTTTTGCAGAAAAAATATACCCTTTCAAACTAACTATAATTTGCTAAAAAAAACCTATTAAGATTGGTTTGATAGGTAGTTTGTTAGACTGTAAGCCATGATTTTTTCAGGTTAAGGTGACCGTAAGCCCTGTCAAGGCCCATGTCTTGGGGGCATAATAAGGCCATTTTGGCCCATTTCCAAAACCCAATTACATTAATCAAAGAATGTTGCCGCCCAATTTCAACTACAAAAAGGCCGAAAGGAAAGCCCAATGATAAGCCAGCTTTAGAACCCGTGACCACAACGCAACCCAAATCCATTCTCTCTTGACCCTTCGTTTCTCTCTCCCTTCGCTTCTCTGCTTCTCACTCCTTAGATTGATTCGGATTTCTAGAGGGAGAGAGGGTCTGAGAGAGGAAGGGTTTCAGAGAATGTATACAGAGGGGATTAGGCGAGAGAAAGGAGGGGAAGAGAGAGAGAGAGGAGTGAGAATGTCGAAGAAGAAAGCTACGATGACTCTCAAGGACTTCCATGGCGGTTCGATCCTTCGGATCTTCCTCTTCCTTCCGCTCCTGGTGTGTAAGTTCCTTTCTGTGAACCCTAAAAATATCTCCATGATTTCTCTGTTGATTTCCAGAGTTTACAATTTTTTGTTGTATGAACAAGCTTACCGCTTTTTGCTTAAATTTGATACTTTATTCATTTTTATGATTTTTATTTCATATATGGGTACTTTTAAGGTTCTAATTCACCCCTAGAAATTCATCATGATTGATAAATTCGTTCGATTTCGATGTATATCTTTCTGAATTATCGATGTTATACCTGCGTAGAAATCCTAATTTCCCAAGCCAGCTTCATCTTTTCTATTATTCTGAATATTCTCTTCAATTTCAATTTCCGTTGCATATAGAAACCCTCAGATCCGAACTACAAATGTACATATGTGTGTGTGCATTCAGGCAGTAGATCTGTTGTAGAAACCCTCGTAAATTTTCACTCTTTTTGGTGGAGAACGTAAAACTGTAATATGTACTCACGCGCACACACACAGACACAATTGGTTTCCTGTAGTGCACGAAATTGATGCTAAAATTTCAATATTTTTCGACAGAATCATGAGGCATTCGGATCGTGCTGGTTTCGATCTCCAAACATCATGGGTAAATCCTATGGGAAGGTCTGATCACCGGTTGCGACCTAATTCAGCTGGGGCAGCAAGACCCTTCGGTGATAATACTCCGTTCCTCCCACATGTGCACACATTGGCCGGAATTTTGATGAGGATGAAAGGAAGCCAATAGATGGGGTATCGGGCCCACGTCGAACAGTGAGTGATGATAGTCTTCATGCTCTGCCAAGTGGTGGGGTGCTGCGGTTAGATTCTTCAGCCACTGGGAGAGTACCTAGCCGATGCCGAGGTCATTAAACCTTCTGAAACAGAGAGAGAAGCTTATGTCAAGGGAAATCATATGTACAATATGAATACCTAGAATGTGATTGATGGGAGGGACTATCAAGATGTGACGTTGGCCAGACGTGCTGAGAGGAGTTTGACTTTTGACGATGGGACTCAGGGTGGTGGCAAGGAGGTAGCAACCTATGAAAGAGTCATATCTCCAACTCCTATATTCAGAGGCAAAAGAGAGGAACACTCCAATTTATGCTGATGGTGTTCAACAATCTCGTAGTGTTGTCAAATTTGATGGGCCGGATTTGCAATCACCAGTTCCTTCAGAAACATCATCTGAGCGACCCAAGTTGAAGGTACTTCCGAGATCCAAGCCATTGGAGAATATGGAACCATTTGTTGATCATAAGCTGGTAAAACTTGTTGCTACATACGATATTCAACGCTTGTTTTGCGTTGTTCCACAGATTATGTCCATACCATATTCAAACCCCTAAAATTGTTTTAGAATACTTATAATAGTGATTAATCGTTACACTTATAAAAAAAAGTCAATGTTTGCAAATCATTATAGTGGACGGAAAGGAATGGGTTCATTTAGTACCCCTTGATAATTGTAAATTGTAATGCATCCAAAAGAATCTATCAATTTACCCCTCAAATTCTCCTTTATTAAATAAGAGCACTTTCCTTTTTGAATGGAAAAGAGATGATATTGAGATTTGAATCATGAGGCTTACTACGTATTCCTAACCTCACATTCGTCAAGAGATTGAAAAACTAAAATTACATTTAGGGTATGCAAGAGTTGAATTTCCAAAAAAATAACAAGATTTGTGAACAAAAAAAATACTAAGATAGATAAAATATCGTGGTGTTTTGACAAAGTCGGAAAAAGAGAATGACGGAAAGGTGGAGGGATTAACCTTTCTTCGATTTTACCAAAATCTATTTTTCTAAAATTTGGGGAAAAAGGGTGTATGGAAGCTAGTTATGCTGGTTAAATGTATGATATTTATTTTTATATCCTTAATATATATATGTTTTTGAAATTAATATAGAATCAAATTTATTTTTCAAACAAAGTATTATACCAGATTAAATAAATAATAGTACAATATAATATTTAATTCAATTATAATACGTCTACTAAACGAACTCATTATGTACACATTAATTTCATATATTAATACAATGGTAAAATATACATTTATATTTTTTCATCCTTCTATTTTTTCATTCACAAAAAAATAAAAATTTCTACTTTTCATCACTCCTATCAAACACATTATCGTATTTTTTTTTTTAATTCTTGATTGGCTATCAAATAAATCTTTGCAAAATAAGGATTTTCTTACTTGTTTGTGTTAAAATCAACCTAAGGTGGATTTTTGGTTTATAAGAATATCTAAGAGTGGTGGGCTTGTTTGAGACAAAAAGATATTATAGGAACTCTAGTTCACAAGTTGTAGGTGAGTGAATATGAACACGGTATGATTAAAATATAAGGCTAGTCGATTAAAGTGCAACATTCTTCTTTCTTAGTTTGGACCAACAGTCTTCTTTCTTAGTTTGTTTTCAGACGTGCTTTTTGTATTTTTTTGATAAAGCCAATTTGAGTGCTCTCATGATTGTGACCTTGTCTTCAATTAACAATTTAACATTGAACCAAAGTGTAACACTTGTAAAAAATCTGCATTTTGCATAGAGTCGATAATTCTTAACACGATTGTATATCCAATTAGAATATATACATACTTAGCTTCAAAAAATATATAAATATAGATTATTAATGATTAATAATGGATTCTAATATGCTAAACACCTAATTTCGATATCTTCAATAAATTTCTTAAAAAACTGTTTGGAATGATTAAAGTGAAGGGTGAAAAGTGAGAGAGATGAATAAAAATTCATGATTGATTAGAAAAAAAAGTTGAGATGTTCGTTTTCATTTCAACTTATCAAAATCTTACCCTTACAAATAGGCGAAAAAGTGAAAAAAAAGTCAATTACGTTTATTGGAATATTGACTCTTCACCTTTATACCCCTTAATATATAATGCATTCTATTCATATATTACATATTACAAATATTTAAACTTCATATCTTGGTACAATGATTTAGTATGCGTTGAAGGGACTCAAGGCAGCTTAGCAGCCCCCAAGGCGACAAGTGTACAGGTATGGATGATGAGAAGCCGAGTGGTGAAGCTGAGGAAGACAGTGAAGCCGAGAAAGGAAGCCAGGGAGAGGTGTTTTCGTAAAGCCGAGTACGACCTCTGACAAGCATTTAATACGACTTGACCCAGTATTTATGGAGATATGAGTGACTCTGACAGGGCATTTATTGGACTTCTGCACCCTCGAAGACTAAACTGACAACCATGAGTGGGTGCATTAATGGCTAAGACGCCGAGCACAGAGATAGGGGTGGTAGCCCTTATATGCTGAGTGTTGTGAAGTAGGTGTCAAACGCCGTTCATAGGCACCTGAGTACTCGGAGGCTGCAGGGTGTTCTCGGCATGGCCCTGAGAGCTGTTCCCATAAGCCGAGCATTAATAACACGAGAATCTAGGCGAAAATCAATCATTACGCATGGGCGAGTCTGAAGGGCATTAAGTGCTGAGATGACCTCCGTGTCAGAGTAATCATTTTAAGTCCAGGTATAAATACCCTTCAGAAAAATGAACGAAGGTACACAAATCAAACCCAGAAAACCCATTGAATTAAGTTTGATCCTCCCACCCTTGTTAACTTAAGCTTTGGAGGGGATAAGCCGAGAAGACGCCTAGCCCCCTTTTCCTAACCTTGTGGTTGTTTCAGGGTTCACCAGTCATTCGATCGCTGCCTCCAACTGATTGCAGGAATTACCCCGTGCAATTTGGCGCAGTTTTGTGGGAACACAAAACCTTTTCTTCGTAGCGGTTGCGTCATGGTGAACACAGGATCCCAAGGTAATGGGGTAGGGGGTTTACGCACGAGGAACGTGGAGGCTACCTGCCTCCCAGTGGTCATAGAGTTTTGCCTAGTGAATCGGTCAGTAAGGGGTGAGCGTTCCTCGCAACGAACATTCCCTGTGGATCAGGGTCTAGGGGGCAAGGCCCCTCAGCTCGTGACATCGTGGAAATGATGGAGAGGCGTATGAAGAAGTGCATCAAGGAACTCGAGAAAGACAACGCCAAGGTGAGGCGTAGACTCGAAGAGTTCGAGCAGTTAGCGAACACGAGCTGGCGTACTCGAGAAACGGGGGGCTGGAGTCCTGGCCGAGGGGAGTCTAGGAGAACGGGGCAGGAGGCCCCCGAGAGGAACTGGTGCAAATGCTCGACTGAGAGACAAGATCCGTGTAGCTGGGAAAAGCGCGCACTGATTGTGGATTTTTCCTGTTGTTCCTAACTTACTAACATCTCCCTTGATGTATGTATGATGTATGTGTGAGGGGGAGTTTCACTCTCTCTTGGGACGATGTCAAAAGAAAGGGCAAGGAGAAAATGGAATGGGATGAATGAAATGTGTGTGAGTGTCTGAACAAAAGTGCTCCCCAATCGCAAGGAGACTTTCGTGGGTCGTGTTTTACTTGGAAAAGTATTCCAAGATCGTCTCCTCAGGGAAGGAAGTGAACCATTATGAAGGTGATTTTTATTAAAGAAATGGAAAAAATTATTTTGTTTTGGAATTTGGTGGTGAGTTGTGATAATAAAATAAAAACAAGTGTTGGCTAATCCAAAGAGGTCATTCCAATGGGAATCTCAATTCAACTCGAAACCTTCCTCTACTGGTGCATAGATGAACGATTGATTCGTGGGAAGCTAGGAACGAGATGATAAGGATCCAAGCATAACCCGTGACCAGGCCTACGGGATATCAAAGACTCACAACCACATCCACTCTCAACCCAGTCGAACCGAACCATCGTACACCGAAAGGAGGAAAGACAACGAGTTAAAATGACATACCCAAGAGGAGGTCTCCCTTGGATTAGCCAACTAAAAGCTTAGCTACTCATTCTTGAAAGAGAAACAACAATTAAATGGTAAGACATTATGAATAAATAAAGGTTAAAACTAAGCATAAACGAAATGTATCAATATAAACGATCTTCGACAAAGAATGAGTGAATCACGTTCCACCCTTCATGGCTTCGGTGAAGCTTTAGAAAAGTGGAAGAGTTACACTCCTGTAAGGGAAGAAAGAAGCTCCAACAATGGAAGTAAAATAAAACAAGACTTAAATTAAAATAAAGCAATAATTAATTGGCGGGTATTCCACAACCAAGAGATAATAACACAATAAAAGAAAGCAATAAATGAAATGCATCAATATAAACGATCTTCAACAAAGAATGAGTGAATCATGTTCCACCCTTCCCGGCTTCGGTGAAGCTCTAGAAAAGTGGAAGAGTTTCACTCCTCTAAGGGAAGAAAGAAACTCCAACAATAGAAGTAAAATAAAACAAGACTTAAATTAAAAGAAAGCAATAATTAATTGGCGGGTATTCCACAACCAAGAGATAATAACACAATAAAAGAAAGCAATACTAATTGGCGGGTATTCCACAACCAAGAAATGATAATATCAGAAAAGAAAATAACAATACAAAGAAAGTAATAACAACTTGGAGGAATGTCCACAACCAAGAATTTTAGCCAAAACTTCTCTAGCAAAAACTTATCTAGCAAAAACTTATTTTTCTACAAGCCACAAAATGGTGGTATTTATAAGCAAAGCCTTTACAAACCCCAAGGGATAACATTTACAAACCCCAAAAATACCATTCACAAGCCCAAGGGATGACATTCACAAGTTTTTAAATGTTGTCATTCACAATCTTCCAAAAGTTATCACTCACAAGCTTCCAAAAGTTGTCATTCACAAGCTTCCAAAAGTTGTCATTCACAAACCTCCAAAAGATGACATTTGGATTACTTTAATCTCTTTTTGTTTAGAGCTTTAATAATTATCATCTTAGAATTTGTAGTCTTGGCTCCCCGGTAGTTTGTAGCTTTGACGCATAAAATCCTGAAAAGAACAACAATTAATGCATTATCTCTAATTCACACACTAACCTTAATAGGTCAATTTTGATTAGTTTAACTTTGTTTAACTAACACAATTGACCTATTAACTTAATTAAATCATGCATTAATTAGGATTAATCATCCCCCCCAACTTAAACATTACTAGTCCCTAGTAATAAATAACAACAGAAAACATCACTTTTTGTAGATAACACGATTGCATTTAGCATATGCAACAAGTCGTTAAACCCCTAGGTGATCCCTAGTGGACGAGTTTTGTCTCGTGAAGGTTTTCAGTGAAGGTACCTACAAACTTCTTTTTTTTTTTTATGTCCAATATTTAAAGCATATTCCCTCATCTTAATTAGCACTGAGATTTTAAAATCGTTTTGTCCTCTGAATCTGAACTAATCACACATGAGACACATCATAGTTTTAAATGTTATTCTAGAGTATCCACATACACATTTATTTTTAAAACTCATGTGTGCGTGAAATGAACATGTAATTTTAACCATTTACACAACGAAATTCACATTCACATAGCTATCCAAATTTAGCTTTGATACAAAACTCACCAAGGATTTCTCTCAAAAATGAATCATACTATGATTATCCTAACATATTCTCCATGTATATATGTGAGATAGAATATTGTGCTCAAATGAAATATACTCGCATATAATCCAAAAAATGAAGCGCATGCATAAAAAAATGAAAACAATCTTAGCATAATCTTATGAAATGAATGTTAGGGTACTAGATAGTAAAATTAATTTTTCTTAAAAAGTGTACATCCCCCATGCTTCTCTAGATCATTTAGGACTTTCACGGGTTGTAATGAGGTCTTGGGGTGATATTGAGGTAAGGGAAACAAAGGATATAAGATAACAAAGAGAGTTGCTCCGAGTGAATGACCTTTATTTCAAAAAGATCTTCCTTTTTATGGAATTTCTAGTCTAATACCATCACTTCACTCTTTGTTTCTTTTTCTTTCTTTTCTTTTCCTCTCACCCCTTTTTTTTTCTTTTTCTTGGCTTTCTCATTTTTTTTTGAACTCCTTGAGTTTTAATATCATTCATCCCGTTTGTTTGAGTTATCATACCATACTTCCTTCTCTTTTATGATTATTCATACTCAGTTCTAGGAACAACCAAGGTAAGGTAGATATTTATCATTTTCATTGGCTTGGTCAAATGTATGGCATAGAATTGAATTCAATTAAGGCTCAATCACGGCACTTGGGATAATATTTTCTCAAGAAGAAGACTAAGGCTCAAAATATTCAAAAATGGCCTAAGATCACCTCTAGATAAGTATAGGAAAACATTGTATATATCAAGACAAAGTCAATTAACTACCCAAATGCACCTAACCAAAACAAGCATAATGAGATTATTGAACAAATATGAAATTTGAACAATTGTACCTTGAGTAAATGTAAGTTCCCTCCAACAAAGATTGTCACTAAAGCTCACATGGGTTCCTATTCATCTCCACTATTCATGTCAAGCACTAAATGTGAACTCAATCCGTAAATTGTCAAAATTACAAGTTCATGGTACATTTATGGTTGAGTTCAAAAGCAAACAAATATGTGATACTCTTAGCAATAGAATAAACTTTTATAATGTGCTCATGTATTCAAAGTTCAAAATGAAGATCAAGTAATCACAAATCCCACAACAATTAGGGTAGGGGAATATAGTTCAATATTGAATATTTTTCACAAAAATTGTCTAAATTTTTTTTTTCACATTTCCAACTTATTCTATACAAAAAGTGGTGAAACATGTAAATGGTGCACCTCACCCCCCAACGTGAACTATGCATTATCCTCAATGCACAAAGAATCATGCAATGAAAGTAACATGGGAGATGGGATACCGATTTTTTTTTCGAACATTAAATAAAATTCAAAATTATTAACATACTATTTTTCAAAGATAAATGAGTATGTAAAATCATTAAATAAAATTGAAAATTATTAACATACTCATTTATCTATGAAAATTGAAAGAAGACTAGATGCACCAATTGAACTTGAAAGACTATGGTGTCTCAGAAACAAGTGTTCTCAGAAACATTCGAACCATTTACCTTCATCCCCAAATACACAACTTTTCACAGTTTTGTCAAAAGAAGAAAAAAAATCTAATCCGAGTCATCGCTTGTGTCTATATCATTATTAGTGACCCTTCCAACTTCTTGTCGCACATAACGTGTGAGTCCTAGAGTGGAATAGGATGACGTGTCAGGAAAATCCTTACTCTGCCCATATACTATCCAGTTTAATCGATCGATCGCACGACCCAAAATTGGTTCAGAACACTGATTACGTTTTTTCATGTGAAATATTTTATCACATTGGTAACAAGCACCCAGTCATTTGGAACGACTACGTTTAGCAAAAGAGCTTCTGCCACACAATGGTTTTGCTTGTTGCTCTCGGATTTCAATTTTTCTCATATCTCTTGCTTTTTTCATTATCACAGCATGCACATCAGATGGAAAAGTGCGAAAAATACTTAAACTAAACAAAAAAAGCTTATTGTCCATACTTGCTAAACTACAGACACCCTATCCGGTTCTTTAATGTCTACCAGTCACAAAGATAATTGAAGCTATATTCGATACGATCATAATCAAAAATACTGTAAACATACGCAAATATAAAACTGAAACAAACTAACACTATAGATCACAACACCCCCCAGCAAACTGAACTATTTCCCAAATAATTCGAATTTACCAGAACTACAAATAGAGTTAGGGTTTGAGAACTCGAGATCCGTTCATCTGCCAAAACCTACAAAGAAAATACTCAATTTGATTATCATTCTTCGAGATAAGGATTTCGGCAAGGCTGGAAACCCTTCAACCTAAGTGCAGCTAGAAGAAGAACAGTCATGTATAAATACAAACATATAATGAAAATCAATAGACAAATGACTGGATCTTTTAGAAATATAGTCATGGATTTACAAGGGGTGAGTTATTTTTACAGAGAACAGAGAAAAACGACGAAAAAGAAGAAGAAGAAGAAAGAAGGGAGAAGAAGGGAGAAGGAGGGGGCCAACACCTGTGGAAAAAAAGGAAAAAGTTGGAGGCCTAATAAAGACGTCCCAGATCTTTTTTTTTTTTTATGTAAGTGTTGGCAGAAAACGAATATTCGCGAGGAATATTCTCTTTTTTTTTTTAATGTATCGGCAGGAAACGAATATTCGCGGATGAATATTCTTTTTTTTTTAAGTAGGAACGAATATATGCAAAGGAATATTCTAGATTCAACATTGGTATAACATGCAAATAGTGCACTTCACCTCCCAACTTGATTCGCACATTGTTCTCAATGCACAAGATGATATGAAATGTAATGGACTGCAGAAAGATGAGTAGGGATAGAGGACACCTCGCATTAGAGCTTTTGACAAAATACCAACATCTGAATCTAGGAAAAATAAAACTATACAACAAAAAAAGTAAGTGACATGAAATAAAGAAAAAAAAATAACATAAATAGATAAAGGCAACTGTACATATAAATACTAGCTACTCCTCCACCAAATTCGGATACACCGGATCAATTAAATCCTCCTCCACCATTTGCTCTTCAAAACCCTCAAAGAATGGCTTAAGTCTTTGGCCATTGACCTTGAATGTTTGGCCATCTTTGGGGTTTGTGATTTCCACCGCTCCATTGGGGTAGGCCACCTTGACAAGATAGGGACCATCCCACCGAGATCTTAACTTCCCTTGGAAGATGGAGAGACGAGAGTTATATAAGAGCATTTTTTGCTCGAGCTCAAATGACTTTCTTGTGATGGAATTGTCATGAAAAACTTTAGTCCGTTCCTTGGAAATTTTAGAGCTCTCATACGCATCTCTTCGGATCTCATCCAATTCATTCATTTCTAATTTTTTCTGCTCTCCAGCCATTCTCAAGTTAAAATTCAAGGTTTTTATGGCTCAGTAAGCCTTGTGCTCCATTTCAACCAGCAAATGACAAGCTTTTCCATAAAGTAGCCGACAGGGAGACATGCCTAAAATAGTCTTATAGGCAGTACGGTATGCCCATAAGGCATCGGTCAACCTGTCTGACCAATCCTTCCTACTTGGGTTAACCGTTTTTTCCAAAATATTTTTAATCTCCCTGTTGGCTAGCTCAGCTTGGCCATTAGTTTATGGGTGGTATGCAGTGGATACTTTGTGTGTAACGCTATATTTAAACATTAATGATGCAAATGACCTATTACAAAAATGGGATCCACCATCACTAATCATTACACGAGGCATCCCAAATCTCGAGAAAATATTCTCCTTAAAGAACTTGACTATGACCCGGTGGTCATTAGTCTTGGTTGGGATAGTCTCTACCCACTTGGACACGTAGTCCACCGCGAGAAGAATATACAGGTAGCCCAACGACATGGGGAATGGACCCATGAAATCGATGCCCCAATAATCAAATATGTCAATGACAAGCACGGGAGACAGGGGCATCATATTTCGACGGGTTACACTACCCAATCGTTGGCATCTGTCACATGCCTTGCAATATAAAATATAGTCCTTAATAAGAGAAGGCCAGTAGAAACCTGACTGAAGAATTTTGGCTGAGGTTTTCTTTTGCCGAGAAATGTCCACCACAGGCTTGAGAATGACAGAATGCAAGGACGTTCCGTTGTTTATTTTCAGGCACGCATCTTCTCATGATCTGGTCTGGGCAGTATTTGAATAGGTACGGATTGTCGAAGTAAAAATACTTCACGTCTACCATAAATCTATTTTTATCTTCAGGGCTCCACTGTGGTGGTATTTGTCCTGTTGCAAGATAATTACAAATGTCAGCATACCAAGGACAAACAGAATGAATTGACAGTAAATGCTCATCAGGAAAAGAATCAGGGATGGGAATGTGTTCATCGGCCTCTTGCACCACTAATCGAGATAATTGGTCCGCCACCACGTTCTCCACTCCTTTCTTATTTTTGATTATCAGATTAAATTCTTGAAGTAGGAGGATCCACCGGATAAGTCTTGGTTTGGCATCTTGCTTAGAAAATAGATACTTTAAAGCAAAATGATCAGTAAAAATAACTATCGGTGAACCAATGATGTAAGATCGAAATTTGTCTAATGCAAATACTACTGCTAGCAACTCTTTTTCTGTAGTGGTGTAATTCATTTGAGCTTCATTAAGAGTTTTGCTAGCATAGTATATTGCATATGGTCTATTATTCTCCCTTTGACCCAGCACTGCGCCGACCGCGTAATCACTCGCGTCGCACATCAGCTCAAAAGGTAAATTCCACTTGGGTGGTCGCATAATTAAAGGCGTGACAAGCATACTTTTGAGTTTTAGAAAAGATGCCTCGCAACTATCCGACCATTCAAATGGGACATTTTTAGACAAAAAATTGGTCAAAGGTCGGGCCAATGCACTAAAATTTTTAATGAAACGACGGTAAAAACCCGCATGGCCCAGAAACGACCTGACATCCTTGACGACTTTCGGTGTAGGAAGGTTGGAGATGGCCTCCACCTTTGATTTGTCAACTTCTATTCCTTTCACTGAAATGATGTGCCCGAGAACGATTCCTTGTGTCACCATGAAGTGACATTTCTCCCAATTCAAAACCAGACTCTTCTCTTCACATCTCTCCAAAACCTTCTCTAAATTCTTCAAACATCCATTGAAAGAATCCCCAAAGACTGAGAAGTCATTCATGAATACCTCAACAATCTTCTCCACCATGTCACTAAAGATCCCCATCATGCAACGTTGGAAAATTCCGGGGGCATTACATAGCCTGAAAGGCATGCGACGATACATAAAGTACCGTAGGGACAAGTAATGGTGGTTTTTTCTTGGTCTTCCAGGGCAATCTCTATCTGATTGTAGCCGGAGTATCCATCCAAAAAGCAATAGAAAAAATGCCCCGCTACTCGTTCTAGCACTTGATCAAGGAATGGGATTGAAAAGTGGTCTTTTCTTGTACACAGGTTGAGCTTTCGATAGTCAATACAAACTCTCCACCCTGTGATCACCCTTGTTGGGATAAGCTCGTTCTCCTCATTCTCCACAACAGTGACTCCCGACTTCTTGGGTACTAGTTGTGTGGGACTAACCCACTTACTATCGACAATTGAAAAAATAATGCCCATATCAAGTAGTTTCAACACCTCATCTCTCACCACATTTTTCATGATCGGATTCAACCTCCTTTGTGACTGACGGGATGGTTTTGCATCCTCCTCAAGATAGATTCGGTGTGTGCAAATGGTGGGATTTATCCCCTTTATGTCTGAAATTGTCCAACCAATTGCCCCTTTATGTCTCCTCAATAACTCCAAGAGTTCTTCTTCTTGCCTTGCATCCAACGTTGAACTAATCACCACCGAAAATGATTCATCTTCTCCAAGATATGCATGCTTCAAATGGAAAGGTAATGGCTTCAATTTCAAGTTAGGTTTTTGTACATCGGATGGGAATATCTTTTTGTCTTGCTGTGAGAGTTTTTCAAATGTAGGGATCCACTTTTCTATCCCTGTTAAACTTTTTAATTCTTTTTGCTCATCCACTTCCTCCATATCAACAACTTCCTCCTCTCTCAAATTGAAAGTGCTCATTAACTCCATGTACTCCTCTACCAAAGTGTCAATCCAATAAATCTCATGTGCTTCCTCATCATCCCCCGGTTGCTTGCACAAGTTGAACACATTGAGCTCCATTGTCATATTCCCAAATGCTAGCTTCATAAGATCGTTCCTACAGTTAATCACGACATTAGATGTGACAAGAAAAGGTCTACCAAGTATTACAGGAATTTGAGAGCTAAGATTAGCAACAGGGTGAGTGTCAAGCACAATAAAATCAACAGGAAAGTAAAATTTATCCACTTGTACTAAAACATCCTCAACTACTCCCCTTGGTGTTCGAACACTACGGTCCGTCAGTTGAAGCGTGATTGAAGTAGGTTTCAATTCCTCAAGCTTGAGTTGTTGATACATGGAGTAGGGGAGGAGGTTGACACTTGCTCCCAAATCAAGCAATGCTTGTTCAACCCTGCAATCTCCAATGGTTATGACAATGGTGGGACAGCCGGGGTCCTTAAACTTCGGAGGAGTATTTGTCCTCAAAATTGAGCTTACTTGCTCGATGAGGAAAGCTTTCTTGTGAACATTGAGCCTCCTTTTTATCATGCACAAGTCTTTCAAGATCTTTGCACATGATGGAATTTACTTTATAACATCGAAGAGTGGGATGTTTATCTTCACCTGCTTAAACATCTCAAGAATATCAGCATAATTAGCCACTTTGATCGGTGGCTTCAAACGATTAGGAAAAGGGGCAGGGGTAGGAGAAACAATCACACTTTCATCAATCACCTTTTCTCTCTCAATCACCTTACTCTCTTTCTTCTCACTTATCCCACCTCCATCGGCGTTACCCTTAGTCTCTTGATGGCAATGTGGCCTTGAGTGAGACCTTTGACACAATGGTTTTATCAATTTTTTTGCCACTCCGAAGGGTAGTAACCGCCTTGAGTTGCTCACAACTCTCTTGGGTGGGTTCGGCCAACTCAACCACATGTTGACCCTTGAGATTTTCTTGGGATTGAGCGAGAAATTTTTCCTTCTCTTGTTGAGACAACCCGATGTGATTTGTGATCTTCATGAGTTGAGCCGAGATGTTATTGTTGAAAGTAGTTTGGTTTTAGATGAAATTGTAAAGCACATCCTCCAAATTTCTCTTATGAGGAGGTTGGTAGGTGGAAGGATTAAATGGTGCTTGTTGGGGAGGACCTTGGGGAGATGGATTGGATTGGTACCCTTGTGGATTGGACCGGTGGTATTGGGAGCTAGATGCTTACCCTTGACCTTGGGATTGAAATTGAGTTTGCCTAGGAGGTGCAGACGATGTGTATGTGTTTGAGCCATAAGAGATGGGGTTCTCATTCCTCCAACTAAAATTAGGGTGATCACGCCATCCCGCATTATAAGTGTTAGAATTCGAAGGAAATGATTGCCTAGGTTGGTTGAAGGCATTGACTTGTTCATGATATGCTTCTTTAAGTGTCGGGATGCTCAAGCACTCCGATGTGGAATGGTCGACAACACCACAAATAGAACAAGACTCCTCGGTCTTGACACATGAGACACCTCTCGTCTCCTATCCACCTCAAGGTTATCTACTTTCTTAGACAATTTAGAAATTTGTGAAAGTAGATCTTTCTGGTCTTTCAAGTCATATATCCCCCCTTTGTGATTGACTACTACCCGACAATGTCCTAGGTACATCATTTAGATCCCCAACATCCCAAGATTGTGCATTTTCGGCCAAGGTAGCAAAATAGTCAAGGGACTTATCAGGATCTTTGTTCAAAAATTCACCATTGCACATCATGTCAATGAATTACGTATGATTTGGTTTAATTCTTTCGTAGAAGAAACTCACCAATTGTCATTATTTAAATCCATGATGTGGAATGGATTGGATTAAATCCTTGTAACGATCCCAGCACTTGTAGAATTGCTCATTGGGGTTTTCAGAAAAATTTTGGATCTTTTTTTTTAAAGTAGTGGTTCTATGAATCGAAAAAAAAAATTTCAAAAAAGATGAAACTATTTGATCCCAAGATAACATGGTCTGGGACGCCAAGCAATCAAGCCAAATCCTTGCCTTACCATCCAAGGAGAAAAGGAACAATTTTATCCTCCCTATTTTCTCCATGTTATAATTTTAGATATAGGTTGTAACCATCTCCTCATAGGACCTTATGTGATTATACGGGTTTTCATTCTCGATCCCGCAAAATTTGGGGAGTAGTTGTAACATCCAATGTTTGACTACAAAGAGATGAGCTTGGACGGGAAGAAGGATGCATGATGGTGTGGTGCTACGGGTTGGTTGAAGGAACTCCCGCATTGTCCTAGCTGGAGGGTCAAGTTGGATGTTCCCCTCATTCATAGATGAGGGAAAATGAACACGTGGGTTGGGTATCCTAGGTTCGGACAATCCCCCACCCCTTTGGTCATTTAGGTTTGCGCCAACATTATCAAAATTTTCACCCCCATGCATGTTTGGGTTGACACCCGTATTTTTAAAATTATCACCCGTATCCTCGGGTAGGTCTAGTTCAAGGTTCATGTTGGAGTTTGTGGGTTGTCTAACCAATCGATTTTGCTCGTCCCGCGCCCACATGCAACAAAGGATCAAAAATTTAAATTATACAAAAATAAGAATATATACAAGGACAACGTACCTCAGCCCATGATAAAGATCACAGGACTTACCTCCGTCATCCAAAAATTAGATTCTTGGTTTGACACTTACCCTCCCGGCAACGGCGCCAAAAATGATTGTAGATTTTTCTGTTGTTCCTAACTTACTAACATCTCCCTTGATGTATGTATGATGTATGTGTGAGGGGGAGTGTCACTCTCCCTTGGGACGATGTCAAAAGAAAGGGCAAGGAGAAAATGGAATGGGATGAATGAAATGTGTGTGTGTGTGTGTGTCTGAACAAAAGTGCTCCCCAATCGTAAGGAGTCTTTCGTGGGGTAGGTCACCACCGCATAGGCATCTCGCGATGGGACCTACGTTGTGAGATTCCTCGGGATGCCATGATGGAGTCTTAGGTGGAATCTACCGTTAGAGGGCCTAAAGGAGCGGGGGATTCCCAAGCGTGCCCCGACGAAAGGCGCTGGAAATCGCAGCTTAGGGGGGATGATGAAGAGCAGATCTCCTCCCTTTTTGTGAAGTCTATTAGGGAAACCGAAATGCCGAACAAATTTGCGGTCCTCCGGTTCAAGGTATATGATGGAAGAATTGACCTTGAGAGCCACATTCGGCATTATCGACAACTAATGTCAATTTATGATACCGATCAGAGGGTCTTGAGCCGAGTGTTCCCCATGAGTCTAGGGGACACCTCTATGAAGTGGTATGAGAATTTGGCCCCAGAAAGCATCTAGTCCTGGAAGTAAATGACGGAGCTCTTCAAAGCTCGGTTTATTACTAGCACTAAGAGGCCGAAAGACATCAGCGCCCTACTGACACTTAGGCACAAAAATGGAGAATTCCTCCGGCAGTATACAATACGATACTGAGAGGAGTTTAACGAGGTGGACGCGTGCTCGGAGGCGATGGCATCAACGTCCTTTCGGTTGGGGTTATCCCAAGACACTGGCCTCTATAGGTCCCTGACCAAGAAGAATCCTGAGGACATGAAGGACCTGATAGCACAGATAGACAAGTATGCACGAGTTGAGGAAGAGACCGCCGACCCCGAAAACAGAAGAGGAAGAGACCATGGGTCGGTGCCGAGGAAGAGGGACAGAGAACAGCCGACAAGGAGAAGCTCGCCTACCGCGCCACCAAACTGAATGTCCTTCCAAGGGGTCCACATAGTTTTTAAAGAACCTATTTATAGGATGCTGAGAAAAATACAGGACCGACCGTATTTCAGGTGGCCCCCGAAAATGCTAGGGGGCCTGGCCATAAGGGATCAGATGGCCCGATGTTCCTATCATAAGGACGTGGGCCACATGACTGAAGACTGCAGGATGTACAAGTCCTTTCTTGAGCAGTTGGTTCGAGAGGGCCATCTTGGGGAGTTCATTGATCAGAGACCCCGCCGGAGAACTATGGAAGAAAAAATGGAGTCCCCCCGAGAGGTCGTTCCCGTAATCAACGTTATACATACATGTACAACTGAAAGGATGTCATATAACGTTCTCCGAGTCGAGCACAAGCGAGTCTCACAGGCGCTAAGGGTTGAAGAGGGTAGTCCTCTAAGAGGCCCCGGCAGGATCTCGAGGTCATCGGCTTCTCTAAAACCGACTTAACTAGATTGGCCCTACCATATGATGATGCTCTTGTGATCACATTGCCGATGGGAAAGTACGATGTGAGGAGGATATTAGTAGATTTAGGGTGCTTATCCGAGGTGATGTATGACGACCTCTTTCGGAAGATGGGCTTGACCCGAGCGGATTTGACGCCCGTCTAGACACCCCTCATTAGTTTCAATGGCTCTAGTGCCCTTCCGCTCGAAAAAATCACCTTGATGGTACGGGCGGCGGTTGTCTCTATTCTAGTAGATTTTGTAGTGATTGACTCCGATTTCCCGTACAACGCCATAATGGGGAGGACTTGGTTACATGCTATGAGGGCAGCCCACTCTAATTATCATCAAAAAGTAAAGTTTCTCACCCCGCGCGGCATCATGGAGATCCAGGGAGACCAGTTGATGGCAAAGAACTATTTTTATGTGGTGATGAGAACAGGACTCAGTGCCTGGCTGGGAGATCGCAACCCTGAGGAGGTGGTGGCTAAATAACAGTCATAGTTCGGTCGGCTTGGCATAGATAACCCAGCAGTGGATCCAATCGACCATTCTATTGAACCACTGATCAAAGTTCTTCTGAAATCCGATGATGAATCAAGGTACTTCTTGATAGGATCCTCAATGGATGATGACGAGTGAGCGAAAATGACGTTTTTCCTGCGCCGAAACGCCAACGTCTTCGCCTGGACCCAGACCGTCATGACGGGGATCAGTCCTAATATGATGATCGATCGTCTCCATGTCGATCCAAACTTCAAGCTGGTGAAACAGAAGGCCCGCAGGACGGCTCCGCATCACGTAAAGGTCGTAGACGAGGAGGTGGACAAGTTGTTGGATGTAGGTTCGATTCGGGATGTCCAGTTCCCCGAGTGGTTATCTAACACGGTGTGCGCCAAGAAGAAGGAGGGAAAGTGGCGAGTTTGCGTAGACTTCACAGATTTGAACAAGGCATGTCCCAAGGATGGATACTCGCTTCCTAAGGTTGATCAACCGGTGAATGCAACTGCGGGTCACAAACGCATAACCTTCATGGATGCCCGGGCAGACTATCATCAAATCCCGTTGGAGGAGTCGGACCAAGAGAAAACGACTTTCATTACGCCCTGAGGAATATATTGTTATACAGTAATATCATTTGGATTGAAAAATGCAGGGGCTACTTGCCAGCGCCTAATGAACAGGATGTCGAAACCCTTACTCGGCGTAACCATGGAGGTGTACATTAATGGTATGCTGGTCAAAAGTAGGGAAGGCGCCGATCATATCAATGACCTCGGTGTCGCGTTCTCCATACTCCGGCGCTACGACTTGAAGCTTAATGCCTCGAAGTGCGCCTTCAGGGTAAGCTCGGGAAAGTTTTTGGGATACTTGGTGACACATAGAGGCATTGAGGCCAACCCCCGAGCAGATTCAAGCGGTGCAAAACATTCAGGCGCCGAGGACCATGAAAGATGTCTAGAAGTTGTCTGGCATGCTTGCCGCCCTCAACCGATTTATTTTCATGTCCTCTGATTGATGCAATTCATTTTTTGCCAAGCTCAGAGGGGCGGCAAAGGGTGTCTGGGATGAAGACTGTGACCTAGCACTAGAAGGGGTTAAAGAATATCTGAAGCATCCTTCGACTTTGTTCGTGCCGGTAGCAGGGGAAACACTCTACCTGTATTTGTCCGTCTTAGAGGAAGCCGTCAGTGGCGCTCTGGTAAGGGAATATGAAGGGGCACAAAGGCCCATCTATTTTGTGAACAAATCCCTACTTGATGCCGAAACGAGATATTTACCGATGGAGAAATTGTCCCTGGCCCTGGTGGTCTCTGCGAGGAAACTTAGACACTATTTCCAGGCGCATACTATAGAGGTCTTGACTGATCGGCCTCTCAGGCCCATCCTTCAAAGGGCTGATTTATCAGGAAGAATCGCCAAATGGGCTGTAGAGCTTGGAGAGTTTGAGATAAGATACAAACCACGTACTTCGATTAAGGGACAAATCCTTGCTGATTTCATTGCTGAGTTCTTTGCGCCCGAGCCCCCACCGAAGATAGACGCTTATAACGGGGTCTGGGGTCTTCATGTCGATGGGTCCTCGAACGCAAGGGGGCAGGAGTGGGGGTAGTACTAGCTAATTTAGAAGGATTCACAATAGAGCGAGCCATTAGATTGGGATTCAAAGTGTCCAATAATGAAGCCGAGTATGAGGCGCTGTTGGCAGGACTCGACGTTGCCTACTCGGTCGGGGTCCGACACCTGCATATCTTATGTGACTCCCAGCTGGTGGCGAACCAGATCAATGGTGATTTTGAAGTTCGGAACGATAGGTTGAAGGCATACTATCAGAAGGCAAAATCCAAGTTAGAGAAATTGGAGAAGGTAGAAGTTTTCCAGATTTCCAGGGATCAGAACAACCACGCGGACACCTTAACTTCCTTGGCCTCGGCATTGGCCTCTGAGATAACCCAGCGTATCATTGTTGAAAACCGAAAAAAACCAAGTATAGCAGAAGCAGTTAGCGAACAGGTGTTACCGATAGAGACACCGTCAACTCCCTCGGGCTGGATGGAACCTATTATTGCATATTTAATGAATGGTGCACTCCCCGAGGACGCCAAGAAAGCAAGAAAATCAGGCTGAAGGCTCCCAGGTTCTGGATATCCGCCGATCATAAACTGTATAGGAAATCCTTCTCGGGACCCCATTTGTTTTGTGTCCTTGAGGACCAAGTGGAACCCTTGCTCTACGAGATCCATGAGGTCGTATGCAGAAGTCACACGGGAGGCAGATCCCTTGCGTATCGAGCAATAGTGCAAGGATATTGGTGGCCCTACATGCAGAAAGATGCAAAAAAATACGTTCAAAAATGCAATAAGTGCTAGAAATTCGCTCCCATTATCAGATAGCCGGCAAGAGACCTAAATTCGTTGACTAGCCCATGGCTGTTCTCTCAATGGGGAATAGATATCGTGGGGCCACACCAAAGGCCTCCTTAGGCAAGAAATTTCTGTTGGTAACGACAAATTATTTCACTAAGTGGATCGAAGCCGAGCCCCTGAGCCGTATCCGAGATATCGAGACAAAGAAATTCGTATGGCAGAACATAATCACTCGGTTCGGGATTTCTAGAGCCATTGTCTCGGACAACGGCACTCAGTTTAATAGTGGTCTGTTTAGAGAATTTTGCTCGGGGTTTGAAATACGCAATTATTATTCTACACCAGCCTATCCTTAGAGCAATGGGCAAGCAGAAGTATCCAACAAGACTGTGTTGACAGGGATCAAGAAGAGGCTTGAGAAGGCAAAAGGGAAGTGGACTGAGGAATTGCTCAACGTGCTATGGGCCTACAGAACCATGCCGAGAACTTCAACAGGGGAAACACTGTTCGCCTTAACGTATGGTGTGGAGGCCGTCATCCCATTGGAGGTAGGGCTCCCGATGATCCAAAGCCAAGCATTTGATTTGGGAAACAATAATCAAATACTTGTAAAAGATCTCGACCTAGCCGAAGAAATGAGGGAACTGGCATCCATCAAGCTGGCCAAATACTAAGGGGAGCTATCAAGACAGCACCAAAAGAAGGTCCGAACCAGGGGCTTCGAAGTAAGAGACTTGGCGCTGAGAAGGGTCGTTGGCACGACTCGAGAGCCCGCCGAAGGGAAACTCGGGCCCAATTGGGAGGGCCCTTACAAAATAATCGCTATGGGGAGCAACGGCGCATATAGGCTATAGGATATGGATGGCAATGATGTAATCCGACCTTGGAATGTATCAAATCTGAAAAGATATTTTTGTTAATCCGGGTTTTATTTTCTTACATGTGTGTGCCCAACGTCCTCAAAATTAGCACGAGATGAGTTCTCGGTCGCTAGGGGCGCGATCCCGAGGGGTGTAAGACCACACTTGGAGCAACGCCCTCAAAATCAGCACGAGACGAGCTCTTGATCGCTAGGGGCGCGGTCCCGAGGAGTGTAAGACCACACTTGGAGCAAGGCCCTCAAAATCAGCACGAAACGAGCTCTCGGTCGCTAGGGGCACAGTCTCGAGGGGTGTAAGACTCCACACCTAGAGCAACACCCTTAAAACCAGCACGAGACGAGCTCTCGGTCGCTAGAGGCACGGTCCCGGGGGGTGTAAGACTCTACACTTGGAGCAACGCCCTCAAAATCAGCACGAGACGAGCTCTCGGTCGCTAGGGGCACGGTCCCGAGGGGTATAAGACTCCACACCTAGAATAACGCCCTCAAAATCAGCACGAGACGAGCTCTCGGTCGTTGGGGGTATATTCCCGAGGGGTGTAAGACCCCATCCCTGGAACAACGATCTCAATCAGCACGGGACAGGCTCTCAGTCGCTAGGACACGACCCTTTCGATAAAATTCGTGAGACCCCGATATTTGACTAGATGATGGGCATGCCTCCCGAATAGAAAATGACCCCTTAAAAAGGGAGTACCTCACAGTGCGGCACCGACCGACCTCTCGGTGAGATCCCATCAAAGCGAGAACGCTTTCGAGGAATGCGGTGCAAGGTTTGTGACGACGCGGTGAAGACCAAAAGTTAAAGAGTTTGCTCTTCCATCCTCGGCGCGATGATCGCACCGCGTTCATGGAAAAGATTTTGGAGTCATTCCAGAGGATCTTAGAGTGTAGGGATGACAAGTTAAATCCCCCACACTTATGCTTACGTATCCGAACGGGCCAATATGAATCTCGGCCCCGACGGGTACGTGAAGTCTAGCTGCCTTAGTTATTTATCATTTATGGTTACGTGTTTGAACTAGCGGGTCCGTATCTTCGACCCCGATGGGTACATGAAGCCTTGATTAGTTACTTTAACACTTATGGTTCTCTTCCTAAACGACATGGTTCGTAATTAGCCAACAGTTACAAGAGAAAAGACGAAAGAACACATGCAAAGAAGAAATGACGGCGTGAAGGTAAACTGTGTTCACATCCCAAGGACTAGGAAAATGATCATAAGTTTCATTACAATTCAAGATGGGGCTTTGCGTCCCAATGGTTTACATATAAAAAAAAGAAAAGGAAAAAAAAAGGGAGAAAGACAAGCAGGGAACTTTTCGCCGGGTTCACCTCGCCTCATGAGTTGTAAGGTCTTTGACCGGCGAAGAGTGCAGGTCAGGGTCTTGGCCAACGATGACGGGAGAGAGACTTATAGTGATGGCTGCACTGGTTCCCTCGGCCGCTTCGCCCGTCCCGGCGCTTGGTTGCACTTCGGGGAGAACCTCAGCATCATCCCCAACAAGAGTGCTATGCCTCTTGAAAATCTCATCTGTCGGGTCCACCGGGGCGGCATGCGGGGTGCCCAGCCAACCCTCCAGATAAGCCTTCACCTTGGCTTCCTCGAAGACGGGGACCATCTGGTCTTGAGTCTCCAACCACACTCGGTGGCACTCACTTTGCAGTCTCTGGTCCTCCCCCGCCTTCTCAGCCATCAGGACGCCCGCTCGGGTGGTTAGGTCATTGATGATGCCCTCAGAGTCCTGGACCTTGCCCTCGGCGGCCAAGACCCGAAGCTCGTACTTTTCTGCCTTCTTGACAGCCGCTGCCTCACTCGTCTTCGTGTTCTGAAGCTTAGCGTTCAGGGCATCACATTGGTGGATGAGCTCGATGATATGCTTGGTTTGGTCGCTTATGGTCGCCTCTGCTTTCTTAACAAACTAGTCTCTGGCTTTCGCTGCCCGGTCGGCATTCCTCGCAGCCTACTTGTGTTCCCAAAAACGTTCAATGATGGCCCCCATCTGCTAGCAGGCCTGAAAAGAAAGATAAAAAGCAGTTATATAAACGCCGAGGAGGCAAAGCGAAATTGAAAGGAACAACACTTACCACCAAGTTGCTCTGGAGAGCACTTAGGAAGAGCCGATTGTCAGTTAGGCCCTCATGGACTCTCATGTCGGTAGCAAACTGAAGGGTCCCCGCCACAGCCAATGCCACCCCCTGGTCTTGAATGATGGAGTCCGTTTCCAAGACGGGGCTCCCCCTTCGGGTCTCGGCTTTGCATATCCACTCGGTGGAGGTGGACGGCCTCGAGACATCATGGCGATGTTTTTGCCGGCTCTCCTCCTGTACCTCGGGGTCCCGAGGCCTTTTACCCTTTGGCTGGATTTCTGGGAGGGAGGCTGGAGGGGTTGGGGGTAGGCCCCCTGAAAGGGCAGTAGTGCGCCTCGATTGTTGACGAGGAGGAGGAGGAGGGGGCAGATCCAAGCTTGGCACGGATGGTGAAGGGATGATGGAGCCTGTGCTTGGGGACCTTCCTAGTCCCGAGAGCCTGTTTCTTCATCGAGTAGCGGCGGCTTCCATGTCGGCGACAAAGAGTGCTGGAAGATTGAACATATCTTCTGTTAGAGAAGGTGCAGGTGAAGGGGTTCTCTCGGCGTCTGCTTCTGACGTGGAAAGGTCCTCCCAACGTCTAGGATCAAACGGCGGAGGTATTTGGGAGAACCGATTGTAAGTTGGAGTATAGCCAAGTAGGACGTGAGCTGCTCGGGCCTACTCGTTGGAAGGATTGGAGGACCAAACTTTCAATAGGTCGTCGAATCTGACTTGTGACCTGAGGGGTTGAGCAGAGTCACACCGATATCCTTCTGCAAAAATGGGAAACAAGGTTAGAAACAGAAACTAAAGAACGCCAAGCAAATTTCAGTTTGTGCACTACACACCTTAATCCCTCGGTACTTTGGGGCAGTACAATCCGTCATACTAGGGCCCTGTCCCTTTCTCCCAGCTTTCGTCGAGCATGACCAGATCATCAAAGCATCCAGTGTCCGAGTCTGGCATGTGCGTGACCAGGTACATTGAGGGCATGTGCGTGACTTTTGTCTACTTTGCGCCGTCCGTAGCCTCTCTCGGATGAGTTGAATCTTCTCCATAGTCTCTCGAACAATGTCCGGTCCAAACAAACTATTCTCGCCGACTTCTAACTAACACGTCGGTGATCGGTATGATCTTCCATACAATGCCTCATACGGGGCCATCCCAATACCTTCCTGATAGCTGTTGTTGTAAGCAAACTCCACCAACGGTAAGTGGTCGTTCCAACTCCCCTTGAAGTCCAATGCGCAAGCGCGTAACATATCCTCCATAATCTGTATCACCCTCTCGGATTGGCCATCCGTTTGGGGATGAAAAGTCATACTGAAGTGTAACTCTGTCCCCATCGCTTGTTGTAGACTTTGCTAGAATCTCGCCACAAATCTAGAGTCACGATCCGATACAATCGAGAGCGGAACGCCGTGTAACCTCACGATCTCATGGATATACAGTTGACTCAAAGTCTCGAATGTATCTGTGGTCTTCATACCCAAAAAGTGAGCAGATTTGGTGAGTCTATCCACCATAACCCACACTGCATTATGCCCGCGCGATGTCCGTGATAAACCCGATACGAAGTCCATGGTGATGTGATCCCACTTCCACTCTGGAATAGGCAAAGACTGTAGGACTCCTCTTGGTCTTTGATGCTCAATCTTCATCTGCTGGCACACTGCACATTTTGCCACATACTTGGCCACATCTCGCTTCATTCCCCTCCACCAATAACGACGCTTCATGTCCCTATACATATTTGTGCTACCGGGGTGGATAGCAAACTTGGAGCGATGACACTCTCCAAGTATCTCCTCCTTTAGGGACGAATCATCAGGAACACATCGCTTCTCCCCAAATTTCACATCCAAATCCACATACATTTTTCCAACGAAATAATTTAGGAAAGATTACCATAATATCATAAAAAATATCATTTTATTGGTCAATACCAATCACTAGAGTTTTGAATTAAGGAACAAATAAATAATAAAGTTGTGGAATCAAGAACAAAGTAACAATCGAGACTTGGAGTCAATAACAGATGCATTTCAAGCTTGTAATCAAGAACTAAAGAGTATCAAGTTTTGAACTCAAGAACAAGGAGGAATTCAGTATTGAAATCAATAATAAATAAATATCAAGCTTGAAAATCAAGAGCAAAGGAATATCAAGTTTAGATCTCAAGAACAATTGAATATTAAGGTTAGAATTCAATAACAAATGAATATCAAGTGTAGATCTCAAGAAAAATTGAACATCAAGGTTAGAAGTCAATAACAAATGGATATCAAGTTTAGATTTCAAGAACAATCGAATATCAAGGTTAGAATTCAATAGCAAATGAATATCAAGTATTGAATATCAAGAATAAATGAATCACAGGGGTAGAATCAATAATAAATGAATATAAAATTTAGATATCAAGAACCAATGGATCATCAAGCTTGGAAAATTGAAATAAAGGAACAATCAAGTCTTGAAATCAATAACAAATGAATAATCAAGCTTGAAAATTAAATCTATAACAAGGGAATGATCAAGCTTGGGAATTAAGAACATGGGAACAATCAAGTCTTGAAATCAAGAACCAAGGAATGTCAAGTATTGAATATCAAGAATATATGAATTACAATAGTTAGAATCAATCAACGAATATCAAATTTGGCTATCAAGAGCAAATGAGTATTAAGCTTAGAAATCAAGAACAAATGAACAATCACTTTTTAAAATCCATAACAACGAATATCAAGTTTAGAATTCAAAATAAAGGGACAATCATGTATTGAAATCAATAACAAACAACTATCAAGGTGTGAAATCAAGAACAAAGAATTATGAAGCTAAGAAATCAAGACCAAAAGAACACTCAAGTCTTGGAACCAAGAATAAAGAATATCAAGTATTGAATATCAAGAATAATTGAATCACCGGAATTAGAGTCACTACCCAGTGCATATCAAATTTAGATATCAAGAACAAATGAAGAAATCAAAAGAACACATAATTCCCTTGAAAATAAGGGTTTCGAAGGCATAAGAAAAGATTTAGGGTTCACTCAACCATAATATATCTTAGAACAAGGTAATATTAACAACAATGGCAAGACATGAGGATTTCATAGCAAATAGATATGATTTAGAGACAAGAAGTACATATAAGTAAGCCTACTGGTAACTGAAATATAATTCCCTTGCACGTAACCCTTACAGACCCGTCTGGTATCCTCCTGTTCTCCCGTAGGCAAGTCAATATATAAAGCATGTTCTAGCTCCTCGAAACCCAATCCCAATTTCAAAGCGTCCGCAGTACGTATAAAAGAATGGGTCGCATAGGACTCCAATAAAATTCAGGCCCAAGAATTGTAGAGAAGAACAATACCTTTCACAACAGCGTTGGAGGCATTTCCCTCCGGTTGAGTCAAAACAAAAACCCTTCCTTGATGGGCGCCACCGGGGGCTTGAGCTTGTACCGGTCTCTGTGGTGGCCGTGGTTGTCGTAGCGGTGGCATGTTTGCATTCACTCGCCCAGTTGCCGGGCTGGTCTTGGTGGAAAGCAATGGACAATTATCTTTGAAGTGCCCAACACCTCCACAGGCAAAGCGTCGACGTGCATCCGTGCCTACTCTCTCTGGTACGCCTCCCTCTCCTCGAGGTATGTGAGGTCTCTGTCCAATCACGTCCACGTCCACGTACATGTCCGCGTTTAATTTCACGTCCTCGTTCTCGTCCACGTCCACGTCCACGTCCTCGAGATACTTGTATTCTCGAATTCAGGGTGTGACCATCTTCTCGCGAAGGGAAGGCCTCAAATCTTGTTCAAAGCGTTTAGCCCTCTTTGCATCAGTGGCCACAACCTCGATTGCGTAGCAACACAACTCATCGAATTCGAACAAATAATTAACCCCTATCCTAAATAAACAACAAATCTCACATATGTGATAAACACATAACCACAAACAAATTCAAGCCTAAGGTTTCTTCAACCTAGTCCTACCTTTCTAGTGGTAATCCATAACCTACGGCTCCCATGTAAGACCTAAAGCCTAAGCTCTGATATCAAATCTATAACGTCCCAAATACCCCCTTGGACGGCATTACATACTAATCACCATTTCCATCATGTGAGCACTAAGTAAATCCATCAAGACAAAAATTTCATTCATCAACCTGTAATAATTTTAACAAAATTCGGGCAGAGTCTCCTTTATACGGGAAGCTCTACCCAAAACACAACCTGGACTATTATATTACAATTGACCACACCGGGTCCATGTATGCATAGCTATTGACCACACCGGGTCCATTTATCCATTATAAACTAAACTTCCATTCACCATATATAATATCCACACTATCATCCCATAAGAATAGGCCAAGCAATGGCTATTACATCTCAAAAATTAGTTAAAGAAACGCAGCAGAATAAACAAAAAAAACTAGACTATACAATGTTCCAAAAGAATGTCCTAGTTTAGTACAAAAGAAGCTACAACGCTACATATTCATCTCGGGATTTAGGTTCCCCTCGAGTGGAGCCTCCCAATGCCCCGACTCGTCGATGCCGAGATCCTCCTCTAGCACCAAATCTGAAAAATGTAATTTGTAGGGGGTGAGCACGAAGCTCTGTAGCCACATTTCTCCCAAACTCAAACAAGGTTTTAAAAACATAGAAAACGGTCGGTCTCATTTCACAAGTAACATATATAACATTTGAAATAAAATAGGGGCATTTTAAAAAAGATCTCAAGTTTAAATAGTAGTAATAATCAAATGAACGAATAAAAGGAGTTTAGCAACAATAACCAATATTCTAATTTAAGCTATTTAGAAAAAGGGCTTCTCCCCCATACATTGTCCCATACCAATGCATCGGCAAGAACGACCCAACTCATAATTACATGTATTTTCGGTTCATCCTCGTACCATGTATAATGATTGCTTCCCATGAATCTACCCCACGATTATACCTAGTCCACCAATCACAAACACTTTAGGAAAAGACGTCTACCATACCAATGGCAGTGACGAGTTTCCCCCTAGGAAAAGTATACTATCCCATGTTCGAACTCTAGTGAACGATAGTGGTCTCATTACTAAATGACAACACACTACAAATGCTAGGAAGCCATCTCACCCCCACTGGGATAGACTAACTTCTAACACTTTACGGCATCTCTCGAAGGTAATCCAAGTCCATCACAATAATCATACAATGAGAAAACCAAAAATATTCTCAATTCACAATAATTTCACTATTATAGTAAAATCCCCAATTTATCTCACATGTGTCATATAATCGAGTAATCCAAGAAACTATGCAAGAGATCATAATCTATATCGTTTTGTTGTACAATATTCAACACTAAAGTTTTGAAATCAAAGACAAAGAATGAATTAAGAGGAAACCCCTTTTCTTGAAAACTAGGTTTCTTTAAAGGTGAAAATAGAGCTTTGGTGGTTACCCACCTTTCATATTATTCCAAACATGACATTTATTACAACTAGAACAAGAATCATGTATTTCATATTATATATATGAGAAGGAGAGTGTAAAAACATATATATATACATATATATAGATATAT
>CM042186.1:1385302-1398263 GCA_023539305.1 Ilex asprella | reverse complement strand
ACATTCTTCCTCAATCGTCTTGTCAAATCACCTCTCTTTAGCTGTGCAGTTTATAATATTCCTTGCCAAAGGCAAAACCATCTTAGACAACATCTATAGATGATGTACTTAGCAATGGTTCTAAGGCTATGAAGCAAGGCTACTTCGGCAAGATCAACGTCCACATATCAAAAACCGTATCGGATACGATCCTCGAGGATATGTATCTAAAACATGGAGCAAGTGTTTTTTTAAGTATTATCTATTATAACATGTCAAAAGAGTACAAAAAATAAGTTAGTTACAATATAACCTTATATACAAATACTTACAAACAAACCAACTAGTTAAATATTGATTCTAATTCCTTTAATTGGTTACATTCACTTTATGAATATATCATAATAAGACAATATTACATATTTTTCAAGGTAAAAAATTGCTAATTTTGTTTACAAAAAAATTACTAAAAATTGTAATTTTATAGTTGTTGAATAATGATAAAATATAAAATATATTTTATTACATAAACATATCCCGGCCATACCCATACCTTGTTTTTTAAAGTTTTATCGTACTGACGTATCTGTATCGTATCATATCTATATTTCATATTTTGTACCTGTGCTGCCTAGTTCTAAAGCATCTAAAAATCAGGTAATTGCGTGTTCTATTGTTTCTTTGCATTACCGCTCATCTCAATCCACCATTTTAGCCACTGTCCTCTTAAGGGAGCAAATATTACAAAACAATTCACCAAATCATCTAACAAATTAGTCTAGGTAGATATTTCGTATCGCACCACTGCAGACAGTGGTTTTCCATTTCATCCATACTAATGCAATTCCATGGGACAAAGTTCTCCAACAACATTCTCCATACTTCTAACTAATTAATGCCTACACCTATTTAAAAATCACACCATCAGCCAACAACATATATAATAACAATCAACTCATTCGTAACCACAACAAAACATTAGGGCTTACTGCAAACCACTGAGGAAAGCATATGCAATGAAGTTTCAATTCTACTCTCGTGCTCATCAAATACCAAACAATAGGAACATTAGTGATCAAACAATATAAATATAAATAAACAAGAGGAAGGGTAGTTTTTGCAAAGGAATAACAAAATACTCCCAAAACAACAGATGTATAATGTCGGGACAGAAAAATACTACAATTCTTAATAGCTAATCAGTCCCTACAGGCATATAACCACAGTTACCTAATTCTTCCCCATCTACCAGTAGCCCGAAAACCTTGATCAAAATCTTAATTACCCAGTAGCTCCTTCAAGTAGAGCTCAACTCCATCCACCTGCAGTTGATTCAATTTCTCCTTCTCACTCTGATTCATCCCCTAAAATCTCTCTTTCCAACTCAAGTCATCACGCTTCCCCAACCAACCAAGACAGCAAGACATAATGCATACCAACCATGACAGCAAGACATAATGCTTTACTTCCATTCTTGTTACTTCCTACGTTCCGTCCAGCAACAAAAGCATGCAATCTTTCCATAAAACCATAGCATTAATAACTCATTCATCTTTATTCTGCTTCACTTTCCATCTAATTTTCTAGCGATATCAGCTCCTAAATTATTTCTCATCTCTATTCATATAATCACTAGAAAAACTATGATGTTCTTAGCCACCTAACTTAACATATAATTCAAATCATAAAACAAATCTCAGTAGTACAAAATGATAAACCCCTTTTTCTAATTCCATTACCTACAAAAATCACACCTTCAACCAATAACATACAAGAATATGACCCCAATCAGAACACGTCACACAGCTTATCCATAGCCAATGCAAGAGATTGGGACAATCTAGAGTTAACCTTTGAGGAAAGGCTATTAAGAAGGCAACTAACTCGCTTTTTAGTGTCATTTGTCTTTTCCTCATTAACACTCTCACTGAACACGCCATTAAATTTCCTCACCCAATCCCCCACGTGGAGAATTTCCTCTTTCAGTTTTGCTCGCCCTACTTCTAAGGATAGATAGTTTAGGGAAAGCAAGTGTTGTGATGAGATCTATCTTTCGGCTTAGTGGAGGACAAAGTTTTGTGTCTCCAACATACACGGAGATGCACAAACAAATGAAACTACTCTAACTAAACAGGACAACAGGCAGTTAATGCCCATAGAAAACTGAAAAAAAACAGATGCTTTACATTCCAGGAAATTATGGAAATATGGCACCGAACCTAAATCTTCATATAAAAATAGCAGCATGGATGTAACAAGATATTAGACAGAGAGTCTTCCAACAATAGAAGTAAAGATTTGAATATCACATTATACAACGTTCAAAGTCAAGTAAAAGATGCAGAACACCCTTTAAAATGATAAATACCACAAGGCACAAACATATAAACTATCATTCTTGTCCTCTACGTCAGCCATCACCAATTCAATAACCATGAAATTACCTGCATAGAACCTTATTGCCCCGACTTTAGCGCTTCCAATACCAACTTCGTCTGCTCGCATATCAACTCCACACGCTTCAAGTAAAGCTCAACATCCTCAACATGAAGCTTCTTCCACTTATCCTCCAACTCTACCCTTTTCGGCCCTTTGATCAACTCCAATCCATCCTTTATAATCTTCTCTTCCAAACTCTGATCCCCAATGCTTCTGCTTATCTGCACGGATGGCGGTGGCGCCAGATTATGCTCAACCTCCATCTTTTCCACATCCTTCGACCCATCTAGCGACAAAACACCATTCTCTTTTTTCTCCTCTACTTTTGGATTAGCCACCAAGGCCTTACTACCTCTTTGGTTCTGATTCTTCCTTGGACTCCCATTAACCTTCGAAGAATTATTAACTTCTACACTATCACTCTCAACCCCCCAAAACTTTTTTGACCACTCATACGATTTTTGCTCGTGGGGATTGGAAAAAGTCCGTTTTTTTCCTTTCTTCTCTTTACTGGCATTGTTCTCATACTTCTTCTTCAACCTCCTAACCTTAGCTGACAACTGGGCCTTAGTTACTTCAACATGTAAAGATTTCTTGATAAATTCATGAAATGCATTCATATCAGCAAATGGGTCAGTCCCTTTCTTCGCCGTGTACTCAATCATACCTTTCAAAATCACAATCTCATCGTCTTCACTCCACAACCTCTGAAACAACTGTTTCTTCGAATCATTCTTCTCCGAATCCTCATTATCCACGTCCGTTTTTTGCTTTACTCTCTTCGATTCCTTGCCTTCGCTCTCCACCGGTCTTTTGTTGGACTTCGCTGGAATTGGCGAACTGGGTAGCAAACTAGGTTTAGATCTGGGCTTTTTAGTTGGCTTGGTTTGCTCCTCCATCGGCTTTGAAGCAATAGGTTTGATTTTGGGGTCCAATTTTCGAGACTTCTCTGATGGAGTGTCCGATTCAGAGTCCGACTCGGAGTCGTCGGAGGAAGAAGAAGAAGATTCGGCTTTTGATGGGGCTTGAGAAGGGGTTTCTGGTTTCTTGGGAACAGAGGGATTTTTGGTAATTTGAGGTGGGGGTGATGAAGGGGTGGGTTTCTCTTTTTCTTCTTCAGATTCTGATTCAGAGTCTTCTAATTCTTCAGATGACCCTTCTCCTTCCTCCACTTCTTCTTCAGACACTGAATGAGGTAGATCATGATCGGATTTACGTTTTTGGGCCATTCCTACTACTCAGGTAGAGAGAGAGATGAGTTTGTTAGCTAGGGTTGTACGCAGAGAGGGAGAGAGAGTAGTCTCTGATGAAGTTTGCGAAAGATCCTCACCATTAAAAATTGGATGATACTCCATAATTGGAGAACAGCCTAACCCGTTGATAAGAATGGACTATTTGACTTGATAGAGATGGGCTCGTGCAAGGGTTAAAACTTGGGTATTTATCAATGGCCCTTTGACTATACGCACTCCTTTATATTATAGATTTGTCTTTTTTAGGTTAAATATCTGATATCTTAAACGAAGGAAAACTATTGTATCAGTAACTACTATTTAAAAAAGTTAATGGAACTATTCATTCGATGGTCTCTTCATTTGAGATACAAATTTAAATTATAAATTTAAGATACATAATATTTTTTAATGTTCAAATTCTTTGGAGGACAAAATGTAATTAGTTGGTAGGATAAATGCCAATTGTTTAGACGAGTTGTATCTAAATTTTCGTTGTGGTTTCGAATTTTCTCCAAAGTAAAAGTTTTGATTTAAGTGTTATATGAATTGAAAGATCAGTTCATACACTCAAAATTCTCCCCCGTGCCCAAAAAATATAAAAATTTCAATCTTAGCCGCACAAAAGTTATGTGTCATTTATAGGATAAAATATTCAATTTAATGATTACATAAGTTAGCAATATTAAATGATGTAGTTGTCCACTAACAAATAAACAAGTGAACAAGTTGAGTCCCACAAATTTTAATAATCACTAATTCATGTAATATATAATCACGTACTTAGTTAGACAAGTAAGCCCATGGAATATGTGTTTGGCACACTAACAGGGCCGGCCCTACGGTATATCTGAAAAAGCCTAGGTTTTAGGTCTTATTTTGAAGGAAGGCCCAATTTTTTAAATACCATAATAGCCCATGTAAAAAAATCTTACAAAAATATAAGCCCTATTAATTATTTAGGCCTATATTCCAATCTAAATATTAAATATTTAAAAAAATAATAACAGTAAAAAAAAATCTGAAATAAAAAATCACATCAAATTTAAAAAGTTGAAAGGTCAAATAATTACCATGACATCCATTTTTCTCTCTCTCGGTATAGCCAAAAGCCAACTAGCCAAGCCACCCAACTTTTCTCTCCCTCTCTCGGTAACTGTACACATCTTCCTCTCTCACTTTCTCTCATAGTAGTAATTCTCTCACAATAATTCTCTCAGTGTAATTGTGTAACCAAGCCTGTCATCTTCATCTGAGAGCTTGAGATGATTGATCTCTGATCCACCCATCGTCGACTCCATTGCAACTGTGCAATATAAGGGACATGGTGCAGAACCAAAAACCAACATTGAGATTATCTAAGGTTCTATTGTTTCATAATTTTTTTTTTCTTTGTCTTTGTTTTCATTATTTTAGTTGTGTTATATAGTTTAACTATAGTGTATATTGTATTTGTTTGCGTTTATATGTGTTTGTTTGGTTGTTTTATAGCTATAATATATTAATAATATGGCATCTCGAAGACAATCAAGTGGATACGAAAAATTAAAAAAAAAAAATGGACCAACTAATAGAATCTCAAAAAAGATCTCTTGATAAATTTATTACTAGTAACAAAAATAATGTAACAAAAAATTTGGATGAAAATTTTGAAAATAAACCAGTAGATAATGAAATAGAAGATAATGAAATAAAAAATATTGAAATAGAAAATATTGAAATAAAAGATAATGAAATAGAAAATATTGAATAAAAGATAATGAAAAAGAAAATAGTGAAATAAAAGATAATGAAATAGAAGACAATCAAAATTTTAATGGCAGCAAAACTTGAATATAAAAACTTAATTAGTACTTTTCCAACTCAAAAAACAAAAAAAATTAATTTTAAATAAAAAATATTAATACTAAGGCCTCATTTAAAGATACCGCTTTAGGCCCCAAACTGTATTGAGCCACCGCTGCACACTAATGGCTTAATACAGGATAGACTATGCAAGTCGGTCGTCTTCGCATCCATCTATGGTGGGTGATCAACCAGAGTTATTAAACATATTTGTTAGAACATAAGATCCTACCCTCTAAATCAAGAGTCAAATCAAAATGACCTGGTAGATATGGGTTGGGTCATGGACTTGAACCGGAGTGTCCATGGTGGATCAATCAAAATTAAAGAATGTTCAAAGGGGTATGTCTTGTAGAGGTATTTTTTATCTCCCAAAATACATGTCTATTAAATATTAACAGACATGTCACTATAAAATATGTCTTTTAATAATACTCATTGATCGTCTATATAAACCCAAAGCAATCCAATAAGATGAAAGAAAACTGATAATTAATCAGATGTTCAAACTCTCTTACTCTTTTCTCGCTCCTTACATAACATTTGAATGTTTTTGTGTTGTGGAAAATCTAATGTTGATTCATCTAATGTAACAACACCATATTGTTCGAACAATTAAAGGAAATGAATTGATTTAGATTCTAAAGCGCGTAGAACATCCTCAAACAATTTTTTGGATTAAAGCAAATAAGGTATTTATTTATCCTACACTTCCGAAATATGTTACACAATTCCCAACATTACCCATCTCACAAAATTTATTTCAACAGGGCTGGCTGAACCCCATGTATTTTCCACTTGTGTAATCCCTCCAAACATCAAGAGCTCCAAAACTTGTCATCAAAACAGTACTCAAAGCCATCACTGCACCAACCGAGAACACAATGAGAGAGGCCCTTCCATGTTTTTCTATGGCTTTTTGCACCACAATCAATCCAATAAGCGAGGAGACCAAGCAAATGACAGAGAAGATTAGGGCACTGTATATATGCTCCATGCCCAAAAACAAGTACTGAATTGCTGACATGGAAGAGGAGAAGAACACCATGAATGAACATGTTGCTGCTGTTACCTGCACCATTTGAGATTATGAGCAATGAGGAGATATGAACTTATAAACTACAACTTTTAATCTTAATGTCATTATATAGGGAAAAAAAAATCCCCAATCGGGTGGGTTGGCCCTAGCCTGACCCAGGTCTTGGCCTGTCTAGTAACCTTTTTCGCCGGGCCATAAGAAGGGTCATTGTGAAGGAACCCCAATTTGCAATCAGCCTGGACTAATGCTTCCTAGGGCCGGATCTGGACCAGTAATGGCCCGGGCCGAAGATTTTGCTGTTGTTCACCTGGCCTGGTCTTGGACAACCACATTCCCCTCACTTCTTCCTTAATGGGTAGGTCTTAATTCGACAATGGAGCTTTGTAATAAAATTTGTTCTTGAGTTAAATTTCTCAATCTTTCTTGGCTTGAAATTATATCACATTGTTCGAGGAACCTAGATGTTGTCGGAGTAAATGATTGTCAACAAGGGTGTTCTACTGCGTTGTAGATTTTTATCCAAGATTTACATCATTTGATGATGTCATGTGAATCGCTAAAAACCTGTGAAGTGTATGGCTAACTATAGCACCGAAGAAACTCATGAAAAAATACAGACCGACTAGAAAGGACTTACTTCAGGTCCTATTCCGACATCGAGAAGAAAAGGGCTGATAAGCATTCCACCACCTATTCCGAAAACTCCACCCAAAATCCCTGCTAGCAGTGCCATTACTGGGAAAATGAACTTGTGTGATGGACCACTGGCTTCTATTTCCTTCATAAAAAATTGGGTGTAAGACCAAAGTCAGTCGTGTCATGCGAAAAAATTTTAATAGACCTGTCTGATGTGTAACAAATCTGTAGTGTCATTGCTGTTCTGTTTTTAGTACCTGATGGTTTGAAGGTTGACAATGAAGGCCTTCTCTTGTGCACAGGGTCCATATAGTGAAGATTATGGCAAGAGGAATTTGAATTGCTGAGAGAATCCAATACCCCAATCCACAAGGCTCTATAAGCATTATACTCTGCATACATCTTGAAACATCTCATATACTGAAATCGGATTGAAATATATATGCTCGATGTGCAATCACAACTGTACATTACAGATCGATTTCGAAAGTGTATAACAGAAAATTCTGGTTTCTTCACTTTCTTTTCTTTGTCCGTCCTACATTTTTGGCGTGTTATATAGTCGATCCAAAATAATTGGGACAAAGACACAAGTTATCGAAGAGACAAACAATGACAAATATATCTCATTGCAAGAACGGTTGAGGCAAATATTAGACTTGTCCAAATGTACAAAGAGGTCCCTGGGCCAAGGTATGAAAAATTTATCCTTTATAAATCCCTTAGTTCTGGCATGGATAACTTGTTTTGACAAGACCGAAAAGTGGATTAGTCGAGACACGCATAAACGGACTCGAACACCCCTAACTGTTGAACAAAAAAAAACACAAATATACAGAAAGCCCCATTCAGATGAGTTCAAGAAAGTGTCTGTTTAGAGATTTGTATACGAAGTGACCAGTATTTTAGAATTGGCTGCCTTCACGCATACAAACTTCCACCTATTTGTTTAGACTTCAGCACAAAGGGCCATGGGTTGGTTCGGCATGTTTTACCTTTGGGATATGGTCATGGGCCCATTTTTGCCTCACTAGATCCGACGAGTTGGCCCGTGGCCCGCCTATTGACCCAATGAAATCTAAAAATGCAATAAATAAATAACTGATATAAAAAAAGGGGTTAATAGCACTTTTAACCTTTAAAGAATGTATTTTTTGTCAGTTTAGTACTCATTATTTAATTTTGTCAATTTAGTCCCTAAAGTATTCAATCCATATCATTTTAGTCTATAATAAGACAACCCTTTACGTTTTTTTAACAAAAGTAATCACGTGTCATTTTTTTTAAATAATATCACGTGCCGAACACATAATCATTTAATCAAAAACTTAACGATCCGTCTATATAAAAATTAAAATAATACGAATTGAATACTTTAAGCATCAAATTAATAAAATTGATACAATGAGAATTAAACTAATCAAATATATATATTTTAAGGACCACAAGTACTATTAATCTCTCCCAAAAAAAAAAATTAGCACCATTACGATCAGCGCGAGTGACAAGCTAAATGCCCGTTGGGAGGAAAAAATATTCATTACAACGGTGATACCACGTGGCAAGGTGATGTGGTATTACTAACTAATAATATTAAAACAAATAAGCACATAGACCCCACAAAAATTAATAACTAACTTGCCATGTAAGCAAATAACTTCCCACCCTCTTGTCATGTAAGTCTAAGTGGGGTTCACCTTTTCCATTTAAGATTTTATTATTGGTTGATGATACCATGTCATGAATTGTGACATAATATCACCGTTGTATTCAATATTTACTCCGTTGGGAAGGTGCATTGGGTAAGTTCGTAGACTCAGTTTTTTGGGCGAACTAGCCCGACACAGACCCTTGAGCAGTCAACGGCCCGACCTGTTGTTGACCCATTGTGTGTGAGAGAGAGAGAGAGGTGAGGCCACTCGGAGAGTTAGTAAACTTCAATAAAAAGATAATATAGATACCCAAAAAAGTGATAAGTGGTAGGATACTTGAATTTTTTTTTTTCCCGTTAGGCGAATTAGGGGTGTAAGGGTTGGATAGTCAACCCTAACTCAATCCTAAGTATGTAATTTTCAACTCTAATCCTAATCCTAATCTTAACCTTACCTCGGGTTGATAAACTCAACCCAAGCACTGCCCGAGTTTAATTCGGGCGGATTCAAGTTAATTTTGGATTACTTTACAGATTAATTTCGGATTAATGTTCTAAACTTGATACATATATTACATAATATTTAAATAATTTAACAACCAACAACTTCAATCAAGTTTTTAACATAAAAATCATAATATTAAGAACTTAATGCAACCACAACCATACATAATACAGTTAGATAGATCAATTTATCAATTTATGCAAGTTTAAATCAAAATGATCAATTTATGCAGTCAAAGATTATCCACTGTAGCAAGCAGACAAGACTTACAACTAGATAGTGACTTATTATTTACCAATGACAATCAATTTCTTAAACATGAATATTTTCAATTCAACCCTAGTATAAATTATAACATTGTATTTATATAATAGTAATTCGGGTTCGGGTTTGGGTTCAACCCTCGGGTTCGAGGGGTCAACCCGAGCTCAACCCAAATTGAATTCGGGTTGAAATTTTTTAACCCAAGCCCAACCAAAGTATTAAAAACTATAGCCCAAATCCTAATTTTTTCGAATTGAGCTCGGGTTGCCCAACCCAAATTGTACCCCTAAGAGCATCTCCAAGGGGCTAGCTATTTGGCATTTATTAGCTAAAATAAAGAGCAAAATCACAAAATTATTCTCCAAGGGACTAGCTATTTGACTATCTATTTTACATTTGAGTTAAATGGCTCTCTACATTTGACTAGCCTCCTTGACTAGCTATTTTATATTTGGAGAGTCAAATAACTATTTTTGCACTCCAAGGGGATAGCTATTTTACATTTTGATGACGTGTCAAGCTATTCAATATTTTGACTTAAAATATTAATAATAGAGAGTATGGTTGGAGTAACTTTGTAAAAATGACTCTTTAAAATAAAGAATATAATATTTTAATATATTTTAAATAGCTATTTTAGATAGTGTCCTTGGAGATACTCTAAGTCCAACCCTTTGTCTTTAAGTTCATGTAGCATTGCTCTTGCCTTAATAATGAATATAGCAAAATGGGATGAGAAAAAAAAAAAAACAGCCATACCTGTCCATATCGATTTCCACGAAGAAGATAAAGACCAAAGAAAGAAAACCAAATCACAACTAACTTCCCCAACTTCATCCATGGAAAAGCCCTCAATTTGCACGTTTCTTTCCCACTCAGAAGAGGTTCTGTAACTCCTTCACTTCCATAAAAAATTCCATCTCTCTCCAACCCATGTTCCAACCTCCCACACCCAACTCTTCCTTCCACTTCTGATTCCAATTTCCAATACAACACCCCAGTTTTACATGTCTTAATAGAAGACCAGGCAAGGAAAATTGCAAAGAATATAGTGATGAGCCACTCTGGGAATACAAGGTTGCAAATCACTCCAACACTCACTCCTAATAACATACATGGCTCTGATAACAGTGTTATATCATAGTCGATTAGTGTCTTTCCTCCAAATTTTGGGCAAGTGTAGAACATATTGCACACAACATTGGCAATTGACCCTCCTGTGACCATAAAAGCTGAGAAACTTGAGGCAGTTTTGAGATCAAAACCAGCAACTAGAGTCAGAATTGGTATGAACAACCCGCCACCGCCGATTCCACCTGCACTAGATATGGAGGCAGCTGCAAAGCATAAAATTCCTGCTATCACAATAACAGCACTGAATTTAAACTGGGTATCTTGTGGTTGTGGTTGGTCAGTTCTCCATTGAGCATGACTTGTGTTGAAGGATTGATCAACACCGACCATTTCTGAGATGGGTTGTGCTGGTTTGGCATGAGATTGGTGGAAGGTGATCAAAATGATAAGGAGAAAGATAAACCATATTAGAGAACTGCGAGTCTTCATGTATGGTTGGAGTTCTTGCTAGTAGTACTATATTCTTTGGAGGAGTAATATTGGTAGTGCCCTTAAATAAGGACCAAGGAAGAAAGTGCATGGAAATTTCAGGAGAAAAGAACAACATGTACGACACAAACTAAAGGTAATAGAATGGTATGGAATATGTAAGGTAGGGAGGAGAGTGAGATAATGTAGGATATCCGATCAGTTCATGTCACCAATCCAATTATTGTCGATACTTTTGTACTTTTGTCACATTTATTTTGTGGCCCAAACCCTATATTTATGGTGGGTGGGTAGTCTTCCTATCATTCTCAACGTACTCTTTCTCGTTTCACAGTGCATTTAGAGGAACTTAATGTTTTTTCTTGATCTTTGAGTTTTAAAGTAAGTTTGTATTTTCCTCGCATGTTCAGTTTTTTTTGCAATTATTCTCTAATTAATATGCATCTGCGCCGTCCACGCGTGACACCATCCTACTTCAAGCCTGTGCTCATCGTTTCATTGATATAATGGCTTGATGATCAAGTGGGGCTAAAGATCAATACAAAAAAGAAGTAGAAAAATAGCAAAAAAATATTGATGTTTCAGTCACCTGCCAAGAAATTAAGTAAGAAAATATGTTCTAAATAGTGAGATAATCTGTCTTCTACATCACTGAAAGCAATAGGATAACCTGTCCACAACTTTGCTGAAAGCAACCTTTCGTCTTTAGTGAAAAACAAAGAAATGAATAAGGGATTCCAAGTGATTTACAGATGGATAAGTATTACACTCTTGACGGTTTGATTCGACCATGGTGGTATGAGAGTGACTTGTTGAGTGGCGTTTCATCATGCCAAAGTTGAAGGTGGAGGTGTGCTAAGGGTAAGAAACCCCAATATGTATGGCGTCTTTTAAAAATCAAAGAGCGTGTTGGTGCGAGTGTTCAAATGCTTGAAAGCACATTAGTTGGTAGCAGGCACCCGAGCCTTGGCAAGCTAAAACAAGGCATGACACCAAGATCCTTGCCATGGGTTGTAAAAAGTCAGGCAAGTTGAACACCCCTCTCCTCCTCCCAAATAACAAAAAAAAAAAGTTTGACAGTTGCATTTGTGGGACCCGTTTCAATGAAAGCCCAACGCATGGCTGAGGGAGGTAACACATTATGAGCACGATTTGGTACATTTAGGCAAAGCAAAGCATAATAAAATAGTCTTAGCAAGGATGTTCTTGTATGCTTTGCAGAGTAAGCTATGGGCATGGGTGTCAAACGAATCAAGTTAAACGATTACGTGTTGGGTTAAACGGGTGACGATAAAAAATATGTAAACTCGTACACAACACATTTAATAAATAGATAAAAAATCTCAATACAAACACCAATGAGAACCATTGGATGAGTGGGTCCTACCAACTTTTTTCATTGGGACCCACTCATCTAACGGTTCCCATTAATTTGGGATGCACTTTTGAGATACAAATTTGGGATATATAGCATTACTTCCCATTTAATAAACGGATAACACAACACAACTCATTTAACCCATTTAATTTAAAAAAAAATTTATCAACAAATTTTAATACTCCATTTTTTTACTAATAATTGTACTTACCTAAAAAAAAGAATTTTTAGCCAAATGTCATAAAAATTAAATTTGAAGGCTTAAAAAAAATGGTAAGAGGTCATTGTCTTTTATAGACAACTCACCCCTCCCAATGTCCCCTCATTTGCCAATGTGGGACAAAAACAAAAGATATTGGTTTGCCCTTGTCTTTGAAGTGCTCCCCATCTCCTCTCCTTTATCTTTGAACTACTACTTTACTTTTTTTTT
>CM042186.1:1357433-1368675 GCA_023539305.1 Ilex asprella | reverse complement strand
ATAAAAATACAATGATAAAATATGTATTTATATATATATTTTAAAAATAAATTTAAAAATAAAAAATTAAAATTCTAAATTAAAAAAATATTTTTCCATCTTATTTTAAAAAAAAAAATTAGTCATTTTTATTTCTCATCCGTCTAACCAAACATAAAAGAAGGAAAGTGTATCATTCCAACTTTTCTTCCTTAAAAGATAGAAAGTGTATCCCTCCTATTTTTCATCCTTCTTACTAAACAGAACATTACAGTTAATCTCTGTTACCGATTAATCTACCCTTTTATTATCGGTGAAGTCTCTTAAAACCAGAAATTTCAAAAGTTTTTGACTGGGCTATGAAAGAAACTAAAACAAAATTTTCAAAAGTTTTTGGCCGGGCGTACGGGAGAAATCAACTTTACATACTGATGAAGGGAAGGACTGACTAATTGCACCACTCCTCCTTACCTTCCGCCTTCCGTTTCGGTTGGTCACCTGTGATCCATGTATTGAAAGGATATAAACTGAAAACTTTTGTTTAGTATACATAAAATTTAACCGTCATCCTTCGTTCCAAAAAGAAATTGACTGTTCTTTTTCGGTAATCTCTCTATCTCTTTTTTTTGTCACATAATTATATGAAACTTTTTTCAGAACTAAGTATTATATACCAATTGTATAGATTTAGCTGGACATGATGAATTAACTATATCACCTATTGAAAATGATATATTACCGAACTTTCATTAAGAGCTCAATTGGTAATTACAAAAAAAAAAAAAAAATTGCTTAACCTGTAATTTCACATCTCAAAATGTTAGAGAGCAAATTGGATTTCCAAATTACAAATAATAAATTTTAAGAAAAAATAATGAATTTTTGGTTTTTGTATTTTGGCAAGTAAAATAATGAATAGTTTGAAAAAAGCAAGGCAATATTAAAAAACTTCTTAATTATTTTATATTCTCTTTTTAATCAAACTCTTTAGATTTTCTCAATATTTTCAATATTCTTAAAAATAATAAGAATGCGAATCCAAAAATAATTTTTATATTTTATTTTTAATTGAATTTAAAAAATTAAATCAGTCAGATCCATTATAATTTTTTAATAAAAGCTATTGGTCTAACTATTTACAATAATTTTTAAATTTTGTAGTGAAAATTATTGACAAGCTATAATTTGGGAACCCTTTTTGTTAATAAGTTCAAGCATGAACTTTTTAAATCATTAAGTCCAGCTCAATTGTTCTTTTTTTTTTTGTCATCTAATCCAAACTATTTTTTCTCTTTTTTTATATTACAATATTATCCCTACTCTATAAATTTCACAAAATTCAAATAGCATTCAACGTTACTAAATCAAACTAGTAAGATCATTCAAAATTTCACATATTAAACAATTGATTCAAAAAGTAACAAATATAAATGTACACACATATATTTATATGTATAGAGGTAGAGAGTTTCTTTAGTTCACTGTCTTTTAATTTACTATTGTTGAGTTCACCTTGAGTGTGCCTTCATACCATCTCCCAAGTCCACCACCACCCTTTATCTCACCCCCACGAAGTTTTATTTTATTAAAATTCAAAGTTTTTCTGAAAATTTAATGAAGTACAAGTTTGATTATATTAAAGCCTACTATTTTTGGAGTTCACTTTTTTTGTTCTTTTCAATATTTTTTGAGTTGACTATTTTTTATATATATTGTTTAATTAAAAATTTTATTTGTAGTTCACTATATGTTATAATTTAGGCAATGGATGAGTGGTGGTGATGGGCGACATGGTGGTGGGTGATGATTGATGATGCACAAAATCGTCTTCGTGCAAGATCAACAGTCAAAAGAATGATAATGTATAATTAAAGAGCAGTAAATAGGCAATCAATGACAATCAATGGTAAAACGGTAAATATAGAATCAACACCAAGATTTATAGTGGTTTCGTCCGGGTGAGCTACGCCCACTTTTTTGAATGGCAGCGGTGGCCAGCGATCTTTATTAATGTATCAAGGTACTCCGGAGAGTTTACAATGCTTAGAGAGAGAGAGTAGTGAGTGTATGAGATTCGAAGGCGTGACCTCAACATTGAGAGGGCTTACATTATATAGCTAGGGTTATGGCGGTGAGCACACTTTTGGTAAGAGTAGACATCTTTTGTAAACACACTTAAGGTAGGAATAGATCTTTATCCCTAAATTTTCTCCCTCGTGTCCCTATTATGTTGGAGTAGGATCTTGACTGAGCTTGATCCTATACCTAGGCCTTGCATCGGAGTGGCTGAATTTGCATTGGAGTCAAGAGGGGAGGAGAGGAGTCAGAGAGAGGAGTGAGTGGCGCCCAAGGGGCTGCCTAGGCGACGCCCAAGGGGTCCCCATGTGGGCGACGCCCAAGGGACCTAGGCGGCGCCCAGTCCGTCCTCCTGCTGCCTACTTTGGATGTCTTCTGATGGGTTGACCCATTTGATTGGACTTTCCTCTTGGGCTCTCTTGGTTTATTTTCATTGGGTCTGGCCCAGTCAAATTCGGGCTCGTCAATGATAATGGTGGTGGAGGACGGTGATAGGTTGTCGTGGTTGGTTTTTGGATGGTGGTGGTTGGCAACGATAGTGGTAGTGGGTGGTAGTAGTGGATGATGGTAGTAGGTGATAGTTGGTGATGGGCAATGGTGAGCGGCAATAATGATGGTGGTTGAAGATGATGATGGTGGTACTAGGTGGTGGTTGATTGTGGTGGTAGTGGTTGAGAGAGGGGTCTGCCTATTTGCCGGCGGATTTTTTTGGGTTTTAAGTTATTGGAATAGGTGGCATTACAAAGAGAACTAGAAGACAAATGAATGGTATTTTAGTCTTCTTGCAAAAACCATTAAATCTGTCATGATTTGTAATTTATTCGCAAGTAAGAGGAGTTAAGTGGAAACTATAAAAGTTGTGGGACCTTTTAGAATTGGACTTTTTCTCTTCTGACTACTTCTATCCAATCTAGAAATTCAGGGCAAGCCTCGAACGCGCAAGGAAATTTCTAACACAGGAACAGACATGATCGCCTTGTTTTGTCTGTAATTTTCGTACACTTAATTTTTTTTTTTCAATATTCTAAATCAAGAGTCAAATTGTAGAAAAGTCGACGACGACGACGAGCGCGTCATGAATATTCAATTGAGACTTGAGTGATTATAAACTAATTCATCTTATTCTTCACCAGCTACCCCATATATATATCTGCTACTGAAATATTAATCTTGTGTCATATATATATAATACAGTAAGTAATAATGGGTTATTGGAGTTTGCTTTTCTTCCTTTCTCATATCCTGATCCTAAACTCTGTTCGATTCACCAATGCCCAGCCTGATTTCCAAGGCTACGTCTGTGGACTCAATGTTACTGATGCCACCATGTTTGAGGCAAATAAGAACAACACCCATACTACCCCCACGTATGAGTCAAACAAGAACACCCTTTTATCCTCTCTCTCCTCCAAAATCGGTAGATACGGTTTTTACCATGATTCTTTCGGAGAAAACTCTGATAGAGTTAACGCGATTGCCCTTTGTCGTGGAGATGTTGAGTGGGATATCTGTCGCAGTTGTGTCAACGACGCTGCTCGTAAGCTCCCTCAAGTTTGTGGAAACTATAGTCAGGCAATCGGATGGTACGATTATTGTATGACAAGGTTCTCAAATGAAACTATATTTCGTACTGTCCGTACTAGTCAAGCTGTGTATACGTGGAACGTCATTAATGTGTCAGACTCAGATGTTGTTGAGTTTAATCAGGATCTAGGATCTGAGATCCTTGTTGGATAGACTAAAGGGGCAAGCGGCATCAGGTGATTCTTTGCTCAAGGTTGCTACTGGACACATAAATGGGCCTGGCTTTGATACAATATATGCACTTTCGCAATGCACTCCTGATTTATCTAAAGACGACTGCATCAAATGTCTAGATGAGGCTGCTAGACAAAACCAGGAATGTTGTGAAAGAAGATTAGGAGCGAGAATTCTAACACCGAGCTGCAATTTTAGGTTTGAGATCGGGTCTTTCTATAATGCAACACCAACTCCAGGTATGGTTTCAATTGTGTTGTTTTTAAATGGGTAAATTGTATTTTATCCCTTGAACTATATTACCTTTGTTTTATTTTATACTTTAAACTACAAAATTTCTCCCATTACACCCTAAAATATCAGTTTTGTTTTATATCACTCAAATAGATAATAACTGTCAATTTTTTAGTGGTAAATACGCATGTGAGTGGTCTGTATAGTCAATAAACAACTGTCTATTGTCTTTTCTAAACTCAATTTTTTTTCCTTTGACTGATCTTTTTCGTCATAACAATCATTTGGTTGCAAAAGAGGTAAAATATATAATATAAAATAGGTCGGCTTCAACAAGCTCATCCTATGGTCTCAAATTCATTCATCAAATGATCAAGAAATTACCTTTTTTTTCCCTTAATATTCCCCCTCCAACTGGCCAACGATTACAGCTGATTTTGGACACATCCTATGATTTCAAATTTATTCATTTAACGGTTAAGAAATTATAATTTTTTTCTTAATATTTTCTTCCAATCGCTCAACGATTACGATTGATCTTGGAACACAAGATTTTATTTAACATAATACTTAAATGAGTCAAATTTGTCATTAATATCATTTGTGTAGTGTAACATTTTTAATTTTTATAAGAAAAATAAATTTATATTGAATATAATTAATTTTATTTAATTAATTAATTACCTCAAACTAACATATCTTACACATATCTTGAATAAAAAATTTAAGACTATTTTTTTTATCTCTTAAGAAAATCCAACTCTAATATATTCTTATAAATTAATAATTTTGTAATAACTTGCACTAATTAAAAAAATAATATTTCATAAATGATATTTGTAAAAAAATTTTTGTTAGAACATATTTTGGCGATATGTTTTTTGATAAAATAGATTTTAATTTATATTAGATTTGAGTCAATTTTGATTACTTGTATATAAATTAATGTTTGATTTTGATTACATGTATATAAATTAATATTTTTTTAAGACAATTCTATCATACTTCGTGAATTTATCTATAATATAAAATGGGAAAGACTTCAATAAGTTCATCCGATGATCTCAAATAAACTCATTTAACGACCACTAACATCTCTCTGAAAACCATTCAAATTGAATTTTATCTTCCTCTTCTCACTCTTCACTCTCTATCTTTCTGGTAGTGGCAAATAGAGGAGGGGCTTAGGACCACCCTGATTTTTTTTTTGATATTCTTAATTGAGCCCGTTAGAATGATCTATGAAAAAGAAAATTAATTAGGTCAAACAAGTTGGGTACTAGAACAAAAAAAAAAAAATTCAAACCAAATCTCTTAAAATTAATAAACTAAATTGATTCTTTAGAGTACTAGTATGATTTGTTGGAGCTTCATTTGGTTCAAAAATTATGGAATATATAACCAAAAATGAGTAAAATATAGAATTTGTAAGAAGATTAAATATTATAGAATATTATTTTTATTTGTATCAAGTCTATAATATTAAATAGGACAAACTTCAGTAAAGTTCATTCGACAATTTCAAATAGACTCACCTAACGACATCCAACATCCCTCTCAAAATCATTCACATTGAATTTCTACTCTCCAAAATCTATCACTTCTCACTGATATTGTACTGTACTTTCAAGCACGGGTTACCCCTAATAAAGTTATAATAGACACTTAGCGGGAAGTTGATTGGGGTTTCCCACCTTCATTTGACAGATTTCAAGTTTGTCGTTATCTATAGGAGTGATATGAAAAAAAATTGAAACGTTATGTTGTAATTTGAGAAATTTTATAGTTGAGAATATAAATTAAAATAATAGAAATAGTTTAGGAGGTTAAAATGTAATTTACTCTTTTTAAATTGAATAAAACCATAGGGAACTTTTTTTACCAACAATTTACACATTGTTTTCCTCTTGTCCTTTCTTATGATATCTTTAGCTTATTTCTTAGTATTTAATTGCTCTATAATATTATTTATTGACTTAATTTATTGACATAATCTATCATAATCTTTTACTTGGTAGCAAATCTTAACAAATATTGAAGTCCGATTTTAATTCAATAACAATGAATGATTAATTTAACAAATTAGATTAAAAAATTAATTTTAAATAGCACTGCTCGTAATTGCTACAACTCTATAGAGTTTCATTTTTTTCACCTTTTCTTTTTGAGTAAATTACATTGACATCCCTTGGGGTTTACAAAAAATGAAATCCATCCCTGATGGTTTTAAAAATTTTGGAAAATCAACTTTTTTGGTCAACCTAGACAAACACATCTCCATTACTCATTTGGGATTAGATCTATCTATGCAACCATAATTAAAGCATTCTTTTCAACCTTTTTTGTCGACCTAAACAAACACATCTCCATTACTCGTTTGACATTAGATCTATCTACGCAACCATAATCAAAGCGTACTTTTCAACTTTTTTGGTCAATCTAAACAAACACATCTCCATTACTCGTTTGGGATTAGATCTATTTACACAACCATAATCAAAGCATACTTCTATTCTTTTGCAGGAGGCAAAGGCAATAACACAGCTCGTACTATCTACGCTATTGTTATTCCAACTGTCCTCGCTGTGATTCTTGTTGTTTTTATTTGCATCTTTCTAAGAAAGAGGAAACAGAGGAAGCAGAGGAAACAGAGGAAGCCAGAACATAAAGTTGAGGGTAAGTTCATACTGATATCCCATACTCTATTTGAAGCTTAGGCTCAGATTGTTGCACTACTAATCATCGTTACCTGACATAAAGAAAAATGCAGCAGTTTCAAAGTGATAAACATGCTTTAGTTTATACATGTCAAAACTGGTGTCAATAATGGCATTTGAACACCCCCATCATTTTTTTATTTGTTCTGGTATTACGGTCCGAGAGTATTCAAGTCAGCTTATGTTCACTTCGATTAATTCCGTCTTAAGTTCAGTCAAAGATTGACTATTCATGCTGAGATTAGAAAATTCATGAAGGATAAATTTTTCATGGTCTAATCTCTAGGGAGTTGTCAAGTTTCAAACTTAAGATGTAGAGGTTTAAAACTCATCCTTGTCTCCACTAGGATATCCCTTGGGGCTCACCCTATCATTTTTGTTACACTAGTAGCTAAGCTTTTATATGGTGGTGATAGCAATTACAGGTTTATACAAGGTTACCTAATGCTAGATAGGTAAGTTGCTAGCAATCTTGGCGCAAGGAGACTTGAGAAATATATTATTAGAGGTAACTCATACCTGAAGGTACAGTATAATGTAAATCAATCGATTAATTTGGAGAAGTAAGGAGTGAATATCTTAGAGAGAGAGAGAGAGAGTGAAGATCTCAGAGTGAAAGAGGTAAAATTTAATGTGAATAATTTTGAGAGGGTATTGATGACCGCTGGATGAGTTTATTTGAGACCGTCAGATGAGTTTATTAAAATCTGCCAAGTTTTATATTGTAGATTTTAGTCACCCTACGATAACTTAAGCCATTGAGAGCACATTCTAAATATGTATCAACGCAAGATCTGCACATCAAGCCCTAGAAAGAGGGAAATTTAACAATTAATATAACTAACATGTTCCCCCTTGCATTATTGATTAGTGCAAATTAGTTGGAAGCCATATTAGATTGTGTATTTTCTCGATATGTGTGAGAAATTGTACTAGATCGATTAAGTTCAACATGAACTTTGTTTGTACAATTAAGTTCTCAGTTAACTTATGACTCCAAAAAGAATATCTCCCACGCATATCTAGTGAAAATTTTGGCATGAAAATTTAAGGGAGGAGTGGGTTCAAATATCTATCATCAACGATTAAAAAAAAAATAGTACCCCCTAGGGGAAAATGTGACCTATGTTTGCCATGGTTGTAATGCATATGCATAGGCATATACTACTCTAATTTGGTTTAGTGTTGCATTCATTTTTTTTTTCCTGAAGACGATGATGAAATCACCATCATAGAAACCTTGCGGTATGACTTTGATACAATAGAAACTGCTACAAATAACTTTTCTGACAAGCTTGGAGAAGGTGGATTTGGGCCTGTTTACAAGGTAAATTAGTAATTTCCATTATGAAAATGTGTCTACATGTATCAAGTCAAAAAATAGCATTCCTTAAGAGAACAAATTTATCTAATACTGGTATTGATATCCACAGGGTACACTTCCAAACGGAAAGGAAATAGCTGTGAAAAGGTTGTCCAAAGGTTCTGGACAAGGTGAACAAGAGTTTAAGAATGAAGTCTTATTGGTGGTGAAGCTTCAGCACAGAAATTTAGTTAAGCTTGTAGGTTTCTGCCTGGAAGGAACAGAAAGACTTCTCGTATATGAGTTTTTGCCCAATACAAGTCTTGATCATTTCATATTTGGTATGTAGCACTCGACAATCAACATGCCCTAAAGTTCTTTTCCATAAGGCTTACATTAATCATTTAGAATCCTTATCTCAAATTTATTTTGTTAAAATACCTCACAAAACTGAAGTAAAACTGAGATATATATTTGTTTTCTAAAAGGATTATTATTTCTTAGAACTCTGACTAAATTATATGCTTGGCTGGATTTGCAGATCCAATTAAACGATCACATTTAGATTGGGATACGCGCTACAAAATCATAGGAGGCGTTGCTAAGGGACTTCTTTACCTTCATGAAGGTTCTCAACATCAAATTATTCATCGTGATCTCAAAGCTAGTAATATTCTGTTAGATGCAGATATGAACCCTAAAATTTCGGATTTTGGGATGGCAAAGCTTTCTGTGCATGATGAAACTCATGGCAATACGAATAGGATTGCGGGGACTTTGTAAGTATCAAATGAATCTTAGCTTATATTTGTTACATCCTCTTGTATAGATTATTTATCATCGAAGTAGCACAAAAGTTCTGCAGACTCTGTAGGTAATCTTGAAGATACAAATTAGTTACTTGAAATCTCTTGGGAAAAATATAAGAGGTTTAAGTTAAAGCCTATCTTCAAGCCTAAATATGGTCTTCAGCTTCTAATACTAATTGTCAACTATGAATAAAAACTTGCAGTGGATATATGGCACCAGAGTATGTAATGCATGGGGAATTCTCAGTTAAGTCAGATGTCTTCAGCTTTGGAGTGTTAGTTCTAGAGATTGTAAGTGGTAAAAAAAACAACTCTTTCCGAGAAGGGGAGAATGAAAAGGATCTCCTTAGCTATGTAAGTATAAATAAGGATATGATTCAATATAGTAGCCTTGGCCTAGACATTATAATCCAATGAAAACTTGTAATTGCTTATGTTGCATTCTTGTAGGCTTGGAAAAATTGGCAACAGAGTACGGCTTCAAATTTGATAGATCCCAAATTGATTGGGCATTCAAATTCAGTACAAGACATAATGAGATGTATCCATATTGGACTGCTATGTGTTCAGGATAATGTAGCAGATAGACCAACTATGGCTTCAGTTTTTCTGATGCTTAATAGTTTGTCTCTCACTCTCGCTGTACCTTCAGAACCCGGATTTTTCATATTCAATCGTGGTGATTCGGAAATGCCATTGCATCAGTTCCATAATTCAGAAGCGACTCAATCCATCAGTCAGAAAGTTAATCCTAACCCTTGTTCAGTGAATGAGGCTTCAATCACTGAATTATATCCTCGATAGTATTTCATATTACACATTTTAGTAATTAAGATACTGACACTTCCTTGGTTCGAGCATTTTGTTTTGAATCAAAGCATTTTTTCTTTTGTATAATGATTGTTGTATTATTTTGTTTGATTTTGTTTCAAAGATGTTATTTATGGAGTTCACATATTAAACAACAGTGTACTAAAAACCATCTCGATCTAATGTTACGTTATCATCACTTAGTCTTGTTAAATGTAAAATCAAACAGATGACCAATGGAAGACTTGACCAAAATTGACAAAGTTTGAAACCGGGATGTAACATCAAGAAAAAAGATTCAATAGATACTGTGAATGTGCATTGAAGTAAACAATCAAACAGAAAAGAAAATTAAACTTACGAGCAATAGTAGAAGTTGTGATGTTGGAATAAAATTGGAAATCATGATACCAATGGCTACAACTCGGTCAATAAATCTCCTATACTCTTTGATTTTTGATGGCTAATCCCACACCAGAGTACAAACTCGAACTAGGTTCCAAACCTTAGAGTGAGTGGGCTTTAGAAAGTAAAGGCTCTAATTTCCGCCTGATTGTTGGCATCAGATCTTAGGTTCTCCATTGAATTCCATAAATAGGGTCACCCACTGATCTTCCAAGCATTTTCCACAATCAAAACTTCAAAGGAAGTACTCCTTCCTTGACATCGTCAACAGAGGGATCCTTATCTCCCTATGAGAAGAATGGGACCCTTCATCCTTTGAACTGTCCCTCTCAGTTTGAGTATTCGAAGGAATAGATTCAGAGGAAGTTTCAGACACAACCTTTAACATGGGAATTCCGCACCTTAACCTATGATATAAATTAGGCAAGTGAGAAGAACAGTCTTCTACGACCCTCAGGTCAAGACTCCAAAACCTCACTAAAGATAAAATAAACAACAAAGGACGATCGATGAAGAAGGGCAGAGACATAAAAGACCCAGAAAAACTCCTAAAGAAACAAAACTTGAGAATTACAAATCAAATCCTACATACTACTACCAGGGATCAATCAGGGCCGGCCCAACTAAAGGTTGGGCTTTAGACCCCGGGATAATGGGATGTGGGTACACTTTCTAAAACTTATTTGGCTTTAAGTACCACCTCCAAACTTATCCTCTTTCAAGTCCTCTTTTTTATTAAATAGTTGACAATAAGTACACATTTTAAAGCATTTTTAAATTCCTTCTAAAATGTATTCCATAATTACCCCTGCAATAAATAGTGTATACTTACTTGAATGTGAGACTTTCAAGATTTCTTTTAATATTTGTGTATCATTTAAATTTTAAAATTTCATATATATATATATATATACACACACGTATATATGTATATATACACATACACATATGTATATATATACACACACACGTAATACAGTGACATCAAACAGTGACACGCTCAACAAAAATATGTGTGTTACTGTTTGATGTTACTCTTTTTTTGTTGAGCGTGTTACTGTTTGATGTTACTATTTTTTTATTGAGCGTGTCACTGTTTGATGTCACTGTATTACGTGTGTGTGTGTGTGTATATATATATGTGTGTGTGT
>CM042186.1:1337098-1352433 GCA_023539305.1 Ilex asprella | reverse complement strand
AATGGAGGACAAAAATGTCACAAAAAAATTAGGTAAATTCAAATTATGTACTTGGATACAAATAAGTATCCAAATTAATGACTTAATAACCCTACATTCAAATTATTTGTGATAGGCATGTGCTCAAAAGCATTCAAGGTGCACCACTAATCAGATCGACGTGTACACACAAGATACGCTGCACCCTCTGCACAAGTTGTGTCATCTTAACCGATCAATCACATCGTGTCTCACCTAAGTTTTGATGAATGGCACACCTTAAAAGAACAAGTTTTACCTCAAGGCCAGAACTGAAGCCAGCAGCAATATTATTTGACCTCGGGCTGGTAGCAACTGATGATACCATGGTTAGCAGACTATTATCTATCTATACATCGTAGCTCGACCTTCAAAGCCAAAGCTGAAACAACCAATAAGCAGCATGACTTCCTTAATGGCAAAATTGAGATTCAGCATCATCTAATGTAGCTAGTGTCTAAAGACCGCCCGAGTTGACTGCTTACCTTCAACAAGCTCCGCTGAAGGAAGGATCTTATAGACCACCAAACACTACTTCTTACCATTATATTAATAGTTTCATGCTTTAAAGGATTGAACACATTTGAAATTCAAAATTATACCACATGAAATATACCATAACGACTTGACCCAGATTTTGAAATTTATTTTTGTATTATTTTTTAATGTAAAACGACTCCGATTGTTCTCAAATCTAACAACATTGTTACTTTGTAATGTTACATTGTGATGTAACACTGTCATTCATTAAAAATAATATATATGGATGTCACATTATGTGATGTATACTATTTAGATTGTGTATGAATCAGCGAATGTAATTTCACAACTTTTTTATCAGTCATTAAAGTGTTAATGAAGGTATTACACTATCATGTATCATTATAATGTCACATTATCAGCAATTTAAATTTGAACAGAAGGAAAATCAGTCTTCATTGGTGCTTCAACGTCTGAGTTTTTTTTTTGGGTTGAAAATTAAAGGATTTTGTAGCATAATTTTTTAAAAAAATTTGAAAATCCGTGTTTTGAGGGATATATTAGTTACCGATTTTAAGGGATTATTGCATGATTCATGTCAGTTTTCTTATCCACTCTTTGCGCTAGGTAACTTTTACCTTGTGGGCATATCTTTCATACAAAGAAAAAAAAAATATTTCTATACAAAACATTTTGTACCAAGCACTTTTCTAAAATTAAGTGTTAAATTAAGTACCGGCTCACAAAAAAAAAAAAACCCAACAAGAAACTATAGTCTGACCCAATGTATGCAGCACTTTTACACTTGACTAGGGGTAACCCGTTTCTGAAGGTACAATGTAATGTAAGTGAGAAGTGATGAATTTAAGGAGAGAGAAAGAAAATTTAATTTGAATAATTTTGAGATAGGTGTTGATGACGGTTGAATGAGTATATTTAAGACTATCGAATAAAATTATTGAAAACTATCATATTTTATATTATAGATTCCTCTCACGTCCATACCTGAGAATGACTCATTGATTTGATTTTTAAAACTTGAATGCAAAGTTTTTATTTTGTATTTTTTTAGTAAAAATTACTTAACATATTTATTTTCCCTGGTGAAACTGGACATATAATACATTAGACGAAACAAATGGGTTTCAATATATTACGAATAATTTATTCGACAATTGTTTCAAAAATAGGATATTAAAAAATTAATTGGATTTGAGAATTTACTTTGAAAATTACTAATATTTCATAATTGTTCAATATTTTGTTGGGTCGAGAATTTGACAATGGATCACGTTGGGTCTAAGTCGTATTAGGTCAAAATTTATTCAATACATACCCACCCCATTTATAATTATAGACGGCCAGATCTTTGTGTTGTATATACCATCTTTAGTCAAATTTGTGAGGATCCCAAAGTCAGCCACTAGCCCAATTCCAAAAGAGTGTTATTGTGCCTATTAAGTGTATAAAAGAAAGTAAACATTTGTCCACAACCAATGTGGGAAAATATATCACGAGTTTAAAATATAGGATATCTTTTGGAAATATTTCAAGTACTTTTTTTTAACTTTACAAAAGTTTGTTTGACATTTCTACTTTTTTATTGTTCGAACTTTGCTCTCTTGCCCGAAGTTTTAAATATACTATTTTAAATATTAAGTTTTATATAAATTATTTTTAAAAATGGTAATAAAACCTGATGAGGTCGGATTTGACTGAGTCAGGTCGAATTAATTAAGTAAGCTCAAATTACCTACAAAACAGGTCAAATCCAACTCATAGATTCAGTCCAGTCTGAAATTCAGGGAATTCAAAATTCGTGAGGCCCAGAAGATCTTGGCACATGGTGTCACGCCCCGTCCCGGTCTCCCAAGGATGAGACGCGACTGGGTTTTTAATACACCTGTTTACATTTAAGTTTAATCTGGACTAAACAAACATTAAATAATCCCACAGGTGCAACATTTTCACTCATCACCTTAATCATTAAGTATGATGAAAAACCTGTCTCATAACCTGTACCATATATAAACACCTGTACAAATTGTTTATTTTTCCAGGTTATAGACATATACAAAAGTCTCACACCCACATAGCATACCAAAGTATGCTTGTTGAGTCTATATACAAACATATACTAGTAACCTATCATAAAATTCTTTATAAATAAACTATACATCCAAACGAAATAATTACGCAATAACCTGAGTAATAACACACGAACCTCGTTGAAAACTCTAAACTGAACTTAATACCACAAGACACAATTCAACTGACTGGACAGTGGATAGATCTGAAATTTCCTCTACAGTACCTGAAAAAAAAGAGAAGTTATAGGGGTGTGAGCTAAACCACACGCTCAGTGAGTATACATGCTGTATATGAAATGGAAATGATAGTAATACATCGAAATAGGTAGGTACTATATAAATACACGTGTCAAACAACAACATCAATCCAATTCCAAAGAATTCACAAGCCACATCACCTCCACACTACCCCTCATCGGGTAATCGATCCCACATGGATCCGTGTCTCCCGAAACTCCCGGGAACACCACAGTGCTAGCACATCACTGCACACCCAGTGATCAGGCATCGACGCCCCTGTCTTAAACAGTGCGCCACATTCCACAATACACAATACACAGTACAAAGTATCATCCAATCACATAAACACATAGCACATAATTCTGGAGAATTACTGTTAAATTCTTCCATTTACTATCATATTATAATAGCATTTCCAAAACATATAAATATATACACCCACCTCAATTATACAGGTCTACGACCCTTCGGTTTTATCGGTGGATTCTTCCGGTGTCACCGTATCTGTTCTAACCCCAACTGTCTCACCTGTTCCACCTACCACATTTGTAATTACAATATCAATATTTTTATCACATATAATAATTAATCATGCACCAATGCATGCAAAATGATGCATCCCAAAGTGCCCCGGTAACTTTAATTACCGCATTATCCATTCACACACTAGCACTTTTATTCTAGGGATCACATTTCTTCCTAAAATCTTCATAATTACTCACATTAATCACAATTAGGATTTAGTAGGTCAAACACATTGACCGGGGGTCCATTTTTACATATTTCGACCCCGAATCCTAAAATTTTCACTTCCGGCATCCCATACATTTCGTACCGGATATCATGCTCATTTGCATTCAAAATTCATATTATCACATTAAGCATTATTTAAAAATGCTGCCTGCAAAATTTTAGGTCGTTTGGATTAAAATTTACACATGTGATAATAACATTTAGAAATTAAGATTTCGGCGTTACCGACACCCATTTCCGATTCCTATCGTACATTTCTTTTAAAACAATTTTACTTAACCTCATACATTCACTAAAACATACAAATCAGCCCCCTAATTTTACTCTTCAACTCTCCTCTTCATGCCCAAAAATTTTCGGTTCCATCCTAGCCCATGAAAACCTCTCAATCATCTTCATATACATCTTACATTTTTCTTACCCCTAATTTAATACCTATTCTTTAACACCCCCCTTAAGTATACCAATGCACTTAATTAAACTCAAAAAAAATATGTTTTGTTCCTAACATAACACAAAACAATCCATTAATTAAAATTAAGCAAAACAGTCCACCATTAATTAAACTAAGTAAAACAGTCCATTAAGGTTAAAATAAATCAGCTCATACAATTAACTAAACAGCCCACACACACACACACACACACACATATATATATATATATATCTATATCTCAAATTAATCACATACATGCTTAAAAAAAAAACAACCCACATACCTTCTTCTTCTCTCTCGGTTTGGACTAAGAACACCCACCAAAGACTTGATTTTCTTTTTCTTTTTCTCTCCCTTTCTTCTTCCTTGCTCTCGGCTTAACACATACGATTTTCCTTTTTGTTTTTCTTTCACTCTTCCTCACCTTCGGTTCCCAGCAGGCCAGAACACACACACAGTGTTTATAAATTAAACACACACACACTGTTTTACACCTTTCACTACACACACACATATTTTACTTTTTGTTTTTAACACACACACACACGGCACACATGCACAACCCATTTTTTTTCCTTTTAATTTGTTAGACTAACACCTGTAAAGGTGAGTCAAAATAATGGTCTAATTACGTTTACCTCCTCCAAAGTTTTTAAGTGATTTCGAAATCAATCTATTAATATTTCACACATGAAATTTCTATAATAGGTCTCACTAATACGTTATTAACGGGGTCCACATACCCAGTGCATGCTCACACACATCATGTGTACGAAATATTTAATTTAATTAATTTTTTTTTTAATAGTTTCACATAATTATAATTTAGCCCACATAATTATGCTAATATGCATGTCATGCATATTCGGGTCTCACACATGGGGAGTAATTAATGGGATAACTACTCTCGAAGATCAACACTATCTTAAATTGTACATGTGACGTCCCAAAAATCAGGGGTCTTTTATCAATCCGTTGATCACCCATCAACTGACAGAATACCCGTAAATACCGTGTAACTCGATATCACGCTGTTATGACCCATTTATCAGGATCCATAATATAACAAAATTCGGGGCAGAGTCTCTTTTGTACGGGAAGCTCTGCTTAAAATACAACTTGTGCAATCATATAACATTGATCACATCGAATCCATTTATCCATACTCATATAATAATATGCAATGTTACATTAAAAATAGACCATATGAGTTTGATTACAATTGTTTTATATACATAACATGCCTAAAAACTAACTTATCGACTGTTTTACAAAATCATAGTTTTTTACAAATAGTTTTACAAAACGTGAATTAAAAGTCACAAATCGGCTTTTCTTTATCCTTGAGGCCTCAAATATGAGCTGTCCAATGGTATATAACTTGCACCTGAAATATTTTCCCATAAAGAGTGAGTCATGCTCAATAGGGTATCTCCTAAAGAGGTCATTCCTCAACCTAAGTGCATATGAAATGTCCATATACAACATTCAACAAGCAACAACCATTCCAATCAAGAATATGTAATTCAATGTTGGAAATCACCATGCCATGCCATAAAATGAGATGAGACTCATTCATGCACTTCAACCCAAGTCATTCATCGACTCCCATAACACGTGTCATGTCAATGTATATGAATTTGTCATTTATGTTGCACATCAAATGACCATTATAAATCTCAGGTCTTTCTTGGGGTGAGTATTCATGGACTTACACCAAGGGTCACCCGACCCACTCGAAATTCATGAGCTTCCACCAAGAGTTCCGCATACATCCACACACTTTTATGGGTTGAACAAAGGGAGTGCATATCCCAATCACTAGGTCTTACACCCAAGGAATTTTCTAGTCTTTCTTGCTAACTCTGGCCTTATTTTCGATACAAACCATGTGACTCAGTTGAACCTTATCCCAACTATCTCGAACCCATGAATCATTCATAAAAAATGGTGTTTGATCAAGTCATGCACCCACACCCACACTCATGTCAACGCATAAGAATGCAATGTCTTTGTGCATATGCAATGTAATATACGATTTCAAATTCAATATTATGATCAAAATGCTATAAATGTCATATGAACCATCTCAAACCCATTTCAACACATAACATGACCAATTATATCCAAAGCATATAATTTTTATAAATTCTCCTCATATCAATATATCATGAGCATGTATTAACATTTGCATTTAACAATAATTTTTTTCAAGCATGTTATCACATAATCTCATGCAATTAACACTCTTTATTTCGCATAGACATTTTATCAAACACTTTCAAGGTACCAAATTATGTAATCACATAAAATGCTCAAATTCATCACATAACTCAAAAAAAAATCAGATTAAGTGATTTTCACATACTTAATTATCAAAACTTCCAAGAAATCACAAACTAATAATTTGTAATTATCAATACATACTAGAATTGAATATACTCATTTTCATTAAATCAATTACAATAGGCAAGTGTTAAAATACACATAACAACCCACCCATTTCATATATTCATCATAAGTTGAAAATAAGCCTAGTTAGGATGAAAACCTACCTCTTGAAGCGTAAAACAATACTAAGAAGCTCCAATAACTCAAACCTTGCCCAAAATCAAACTTTTCCCAAAATTCCGTCTTTGAATCTTCGATGAAACCCATCTTTTTTGGTATGGTTGTGTAGCGCTCGTCGCGTAGATATACTTTAATACTTGGTCTGAAGAATTCCGATTGACAGAACTCCGTAGATATGAGAATGAAATCTTGAAATTTCTCTTTTTTCTCTCTTCATCGTCCAATGTTAAAACCCAGCAAACCTAGCAGAATAATGTGTGGAGAAATCAAATTCTTGCCCCTTATTTATACCTTTTAACGTTTAGTCTACGTCACGCCACGCATTTCTTATTCCGGGGTCTGTTTTCGCACAAAAACGATTAAATTTCGTTCCGGTTTAAGTTCAAGATGTTTTTATATCAACTTTCTTTAAATTATAATAAAATTTCAGAACTTCTATTTTGGGGGCGTTTTTGAGGTCACCCTACACTCATGTCGCCTTGAAAAACGCAAAAAATTCGATTATCTCGAAATTCGACGAAAATTGTCTGCGTAACTAGATTTTGCGAGGCGAATCCAATGGCGAGGTCCATTTTGTCATCCGAGCTCTAAAACAATACGAGTCTTCAACTCGCACTTTAGTGATAAATTACTGTTTTGTCCGTTATCATAAAAAGCTCAAATTTTCCCGGATTTTATTGTACTTATTCTAGTTGTAGTTGTCTCCCCAAAAGGCTAGTAACATACCCTTCATGCTACCGCTTTAACTAAGACTTTATGCCTATAAATTTTAAGTGCTCTACACATGAGGGACACATCTCTACATCCCACACACAACTATCCCCATCATAGCTACCTCACTACACCTAGAGGTTACTCCTGTTCTCCCCTCAACTATTTTATCAATAAAGTCTTCCGATCACCGTTGCCGCCTTCAAGGTGGAGTAGGTCACCCTGACAGAACCATTATATATTTGTGTATTGCCTGTGTTGATCCAATCTCTCTGTTCTTCATTAATTATTTTATTGATTGTTTCGTTAATTTTCCTGAATCATACACTCGACTGTTGATTGTGCATAAACTTATTTTATGCATCATCAAAACCTATTATTTTTTACAATATTACTTTTTTTTTTTACTAAAAAAAATTATTTAAAAAAGGTTATCAAAAACTACATAAATAAGATCATTGAAATACCACCAAACAAAAAATAATACAACACATCATTGTCAAAAAAACAAGCATGTTCTGTCCTCTTCCAACCCATTTTGTAAAAGCTAGGATTCTTGAAAAAAGTGAACCAAAATATTGTGAACATCCTTATCACTAAAATGTGTAACCTAAAACACTATCGAGGATATAATTCAGTGTTTGAAGCCTCATTCACTGAACAAAGGGCATATTGACTTTTTGATTGAATGGACTGAGTTGTAGTTGAACTATAGCCTCGAAACAATGGCATTGCACTATCACTGTTATTGAATATGAAAAATGCGGGCTCTGAAGGTACTGCAAGAGCGAAAGAGACGCTGTTAAGCATCAGAATAACTGAAGCTATGGTTGGTCTATTTGATGCATTTTCTTGAACACATAGCAGTCCGATATGGATGCATCTCATTATGTCTTGTTCTGAACCTGAACGCGCAATCATTTTAGGATCTATCAGATTTGAAGCTGTTCCATTTTGCCAACTTTTCCAAGCCTGCAAAAATGAAACATGTCCAGTTATAAGCTTTCATTGGATTATAATTTATGGAGCTTGGAATGAATCATCTTTATTTATACTTACATAACTAAGGAGATCCTTTACATTCTCTCCTACCCGAAAAGAGTTGTTCTTTTGGCCACTTACAATCTCTAGGACTAACACGCCGAAACTGAAGATATCTGACTTAACTGAAAATTGCCCATGCATTGCGTACTCTGGTGCCATATAGCCGCTGCAATTATTCAGTCATAGGTGCACTATAAGTATTAGAAGCAAAAAACTGTGTTTAAGCTGAAAGATATGCTTCAATTTAAAGCCTCTTATGTTTTGTTTTTCTAGAGAATTCAAGAACTACTTATTTTGTATATTCAAGAGTGATCAATTGTAGAACTATGTGCTACTTCCATGATAGATAATTTGTACAACAGAGTGCAACAAGTATTACTTAAGATTCATTTGATACTTACTAAGTCCCTACAATCCTATTTGTTTTTTCGTGAGTTTCGTCAAGCACAAAAAGCCTTGCCATCCCAAAATCTGCAATCTTTGGGTTCATCTCTTCATCTAATAGAATATTGCTAGCTTTGAGATCACGATGAATAATCCGATGTTGAGAATCTTCATGAAGATAAAGAAGTCCCTTAGCAACGCCTCCTATGATTTTGTAGCGCATATCCCAATCCAAATGTGCTCGTTTAATTGGATCTACAAATCCAGCCATGCATGTGTATCAGCCATGCATATGCATATTTGTCAAATATTTTAACAAGATAAAATTGAGATAGTTATTTGAAATAGTTACTGATGTCTTCGTGCTTTAAGATTTTGTTAATTTAAGTAGATGTGTATCTGTATTAAGTTAAGAAAAATAAAAATTTTAGAGAAAGTGGATGGTGGAAGGCTACATACCAAATATGAAATGATCAAGACTTGCATTGGGCAAAAACTCATATACAAGAAGTCTTTCTGTTCTTTCTAGGCAGAAACCTAGGAGCCTTACTAAATTCTTGTGCTGAAGCTTCACAACCAATAATACTTCAGTCTTAAACTCTTGTTCACCTTGTCCAGAATTCTTGGACAACCTCTTCACGGCTATTTCTTTTCCATTTGGAAGCATACCCTACAGATTTACCAAAAACAATATTAGCTAAATTCGTTCTCTTAAACAATAATAGTTTTTGATTGATACAACTAGTCAAATTTCTTAAGGGAAAATACTTGTTTACCTTGTAAACAGCTCCAAATCCACCTTGTCCAAGCTTGTTTTCGTCAGAAAAGTTATTCGTAGCAATTCTTATTGTATCAAAGTCATGTTGGAGGGGGTCTATGCTGGTAATTTCATCGTTATCTTTGCAAAAATCCAACAAATTCAAGAATGAATACAATGATAAACCAAATTTAGGCAGTACATGGTTATGGCTATGCATTACAATCTAAGCAAACATAGGTCACATTTTCTTCCAGTGTACTTGGTACAGTTTTTTTAATCATTGAGGACGTATATTCGAACCGTTGAACCAATTCCTCTCTAAAATTTTCATGCCAAAATTGTAAGTGTTAGTTCATTTTAGGTACTTCAGGAGACATTCAATCTAAAGTCATAAATTAATTGAGCATGTGATTGTACAGACTCAGCAAGATCATCTTGAACTTAATTGTTCTACTACCATTCCTTACACAAATTCAGAAAAACACAACCGGAAATGGCTTCCAATTCATTTGCACTAATCAGTTATGCAAGAGGGGACATGTTAATGGTATTAATTGCTAAATAGTCCTCATTCTATAGCAAGATGTACACATCAAGTGTCGATTCCATGTTTAGAATGTGATCCAATAGCATAAATTATTCCAGAGTGGAAGAAATAATATACATTTTTCGAGCCTCCTTGCATGTGAGGTTACTGCTTATAACTTACCTATTTAGCGTTTGTAAAACTATAATTGCTACAACTGTTGTATATATGCTTTTGTGACCGTGTAAGAAAAATGATTGGGTGATCAAACTCTACTTATTGATCCATATTTTCAAACTAATAAACAAGAGCATATTTATCACAATGCATGGTTGACACTATTTGAAAATGCTCATTTTTCTCTACTCTAGGGGACAATTATTAGTGCTGCAACAACTTGAGCTTTACTTTTAAATAGAGTACGAAATATCAGTTTGAACTTACTCTCAAATTCTTGTTTTGGCTTCTTATGCTTCCTTTGTTTCTTCTTTCTCAGAAACATGAAAATGAAAACGATAATAATCACAGATGTTGTAGTTGGAATGAGAATAGGGAAGATAGTTCGAGTTGTGCTACCGTCTTTTCCTGCAAAAGAACAGAAATTTGCCTTCATTAGGTTGGGTTTCAGTCCACAGTTTTTGGGTGCTGAATCCATAATGAAAAGCTCTATACAAATCCAAAGTGAAAAGTAAATCTATTTAGAATAAGTGATCAAATGGGAGGTCTTTTCAAATATTGAAGCACTAGAAAATTAAAGGAGAGCAAATTATTTTATGCAGTTCTTGGTTGATGATAATGAGGTTGCATTTAATATATATATTTATTTTTTTTTATATATCATCCACCATAAATTCAACCAATACTCAATGTACTTAACTGAGTTTCTCACTCATCAATACTAGATAGTCGGTAATATGGTCCATTTGGTAGAAGGGATAAAAAAAAAAGAGGAATGCAAAAGTAGGAGGAAAAGATCTTCCATACTTGGTGGAAGGAAAGACGGTTTCTCTCCTTTTTGTTTGGTAAGATGGATGAAAAGTTGAAGGGATTATTTTTTCCATTGTTTTGTATTAAAGGAAAAATAAAAGGAAAGGAAACATAAACTTAATTTATCATTATATCTTCACACAAAAAACCAATATTTTTCTATTGTAAATAAACTTTTAAAGATTTAAAATTATTCAGAGAGAGATTCAATTTGTTTCAGACAACCAAATGGCATGTCCATCCACTCCACAAAATGAGAAATTGAGGGAAAAGAATTATATGTGATCTGAATCCATGGTGATCCTTATGGTTTGTTTGATACGAAAAATGGAAAGAAGGAAGGAAGAAAAAGTGGAAGAAATAAAATTTTCATCTTTAAAGGAAATGAAGTTATTTTTCATCCTTTTTGTTTGGTAGGAGGAATGAAAAATAAGAGAGATATATTTTTTAGTGTTTGGTATTAGATGAAAAATGGAAGAAAAGAAAAAACATGCATGCCCAATTTACAATTCTACCCTTAAATATATTAAGTGATTTTTTTAATTACAAATCAATCCAATTAATTTGGAAAAACTTTTAATTAAAATTATTTCTATTGCTTATTAAAAAAAAGATAAGACTACGGTAGCACGGAGGTATTGTGTCGAAATTGATTTAGAGGAATTAATTTTGTTTTGATTGTAACTATTAATTAAAAAATGACAAATTAATAAAAATATAAAAATATAAAAAGAATTTACACAGTGGTGCATTTTACTGGATAATAAATGAAGATACAAAACTAAAAAAATAATATTTAAGTAATATAACAATATTCATTAAAAAGAATGGTGAATACTGTGCACAATATGATTGGGTTTCCTTTTCACTCTGTTTTTCTTCCAAACCAAACTAGTGAACATATTTCCTTCCTCTCTAATTTCCCCCCTCCATTTTCCATTAACCCTTCTTTCCATCATACCAAACACAACCTTAATTATGCTATTCAGTCCAAAAAAACACAATCAAAATCAAACCTGGAGGTGGTGGTCGTGGTGACGATGGTGGTGCAGTCGGAATATCATCATAGAAACGTGTAGTCTCAAACCTAAAGTTACAACTGGGGGTCAAAATTCTTCCTCCTAATCTTCCTTGGCAACAAAACGGCAGTTGTCCAACAGCCCCATTTAGGCAGTCGTTACATTGGACCTCAGATAAATCAGGTGTGCACTGCGAAAGTGCATATATTGTCTGAAAATCGGGGCCACTAATGGTCCCAGTAGCTACCTTGAGCAAAGAATCACCTGAAGCAGCTTGTTTTCTTAGGCTATCCAACAAGGTTCTCAGTGTCTGATTAAACTGAACAATGTTTGGCACATCATTGCTGCTCCGCCCATACACAGCTGGACTAGTATTGACAATGTGAAATATAGTGTTATTTGAGAACCTTATCATACAATTATCGTTAACATCCGAGTGCCTCAGTGTAATTTCCACAAACTTGGGGCAACTTATGAGCAGAATCATTGACACAAGTGCGACAGATATCCAAGTCAACATCTCCTCGACAAAGGGCAATCGCATTTACTCTATCGGAGTTTTGGCCAACAGAGGCATTGTAAAAGCCATATCTACCGATATTGGAGGAGAGAGAGGAGAGGAGGGTGTTCTTATTTGCTTCATACATGGGGGAAGTATGGGTGTTGTTCTTATTTGCCTCATACATGGCGGCATTAGTAACATTGAGTCCACATACATAGCCGAAGAGATCAGGTTGTGAATTGATGGGGCCAACAAAGTTTAGGATGACATGAGAAAGGAAGAAGAGGAGACTCCAATAACCCATTGTTTCTTAGTGTATTATGTGAGATAAGAATATTTCAGTGACAGAAATAGTTAGGCCGGTGAGTGCTGAAGGATGACCTTTGAACTACTTGGATGAGTGGGTATGTTTGGTATGTTTTTTGGGATGAGTTTAGATTGACTTGTCAAAACCCGAGTTTGACTCAAAGATGGGATTTAAAGATGAGATTCAATATTCAATTTTGTTCATACCTATGTTTGGTATGCGCATAAATATAGGATTATTATGATAATATATTGTATATAAATGACTATTTTGTCCCTTAATTAATTTAATCCAAACATGAGTATGAATACATAAGGGGTATAAATGTCATTTAAATGTGAAACCCACCCTTCCCATGGGTTTCATGAAACCCATGAACTTGAATTTCATGACCGGACCATGATCGAACCAGATTTCAAATCCTAAATTTAATATTTACTTACCAAACATAAATTTAACGGGTTTAATCTCCGACCCATATTTCTAAATCCTGCCAAACCTCTCATAACAAACAGCTCTTAAGACTCTTGACTTGGAGGATTAAAAGTATACCACTACTTTTTCTTGGAATTTGAGTGGTGAATGACGAGGAAGGCAGTTGGGAGGTCGTTTTTTCCATTATTGTCCTCTAGCTGCTAATTTCAAGGGATTTAAGTCTAATTTACTCCCTTCTTTTTTTTGGCAACATCGAGATGATAGCTACCGTGTGGAATTTTCCTTCGGACAATTTTATTCAAAGCTGTTCTAGTTTATTATATTTTTAAGGATATTTTTTTTATTATCAAAAATATTATTGACACTTTTTTTAGTTTATATTTAAACATCTCTCACACCCTCTACCATTAAATCATAATTTCTAACAAAAAATAATTCATCTAAAATACTAAAAATGCACCCACATAAACTCTAAACAATCTTTCTACACAAAATTCGATTAAAATTTGAATTAATTAAAATTTATTTTTCTACATATTAGAATTTAAACCGATTAAAATTCGATTAGAGCTGATTAATTTTTTGTTTACTCTTTGAGTCAAATAAAATTTATATTTTTACTTGATAAAATTCATGCCAATTAAAATTCGATTCATTAAAATTTGAGTTGATTTAATCAAATCAAATCAAATTCGGCTCAAATTAATTTTAATTGGCTCAAATTTTAATATGTAAAAAAATATAATTTTTAATCAACTCGAATCTTAATTAGCTCGAATCCAATTTTAATTTGCCCGTATTTTAATACGTAAAAAAATTTAGAAAAATAGATAGGGTCTCATTCAAGATATGCCTACTTTGAGGGGTGTGGATGCAATTTTTCCTCCAATATATTGTGGATAATTTAGTATAATTGAATTCTAATTAACATTTTTAATTTGATAAGGGGTGTCGATGAAGATTCAAAAAATAAAAAAAATATCTTTAAAGATATGATATATTAGAAAGAATGTGACTGAAATTTTCGCAATTTCCTTTTATGACAGTAGTGAGGCAAAAAAAAAAAAAGGTTATGAGTGTATGAGAGTGGAAGAAAAGAAGTTCCAAATAACCAATCATATTTTTTGGTAACGGAATGCGTACTGGCCAAACTTTGACTCTTTACATGGAGGATTCAAAGTATTACACTCCATTGTGAATTGAATTTGAAAGTTTTTAAAGAAAATACAAGGGTAAGTGTGATTGTGGTGAGCAGATATTTTTGCGTAAATTAAACTTACTCCCTGAACTATTATATTTATTTTATTTTATACCTTCAATTATAAAATTTTTAACATTATACTTTAAAGGATTAATTTTGTTTTCTATCATTCCAATAAACAACGGCAAACTTAAAATTTTGTCAAATAAGGGAGAAAAATCTCAAAGAGCTTTCCGCCAAATGCTTAATGCCACTTTATTTTACCTCTAAGAAAAAAAAGGTTGGGTAAAAGAAGAAAATGTGGAGCTTAAAAAGGGTAAAGTTATGAATGCGTATTTTTTTTTATTTTTAACCTACACATGTGCAATAAATAATTGTTTATTGGCAGTACAAATCACTCATATAAGTATTTATCATAAAAAAAAATTGACAACCGTTATCTATTAGAATGATATGATAAAATTGATATTTTATGGTGCAATGTGATAAATTTTATAATTGAAGGTACAAAGTGAAAATCAATGGCGTTTGGTACAATAATACTCTTTGACTTGTGAAAATTTTGTCTTCTTGATGTCAAAGATTCAAGTCCTCCTCCCCTTCTCCATTCTCCATTCCCCTTCCGAAAAAAAAAATAGTAAAAAAAAAAAGTAATAATTTAGAAGAGTAAAATGTAATTTACCCGATATTTTTATAACCTCTATGATTGTGATTGCTTACTTTTTTTTTTTGTTTTGTTTGGAACACTAAGGTTATGCCCACCTTGGTTTAGAACTTTGGACTCCTTTGTACATCACCACAACAGATTAGAAAATGACATTTTCTTTTATCTAGATCTGACTTGCAAGCCTGAGATCCTCTGAAGGCTCTC
>CM042186.1:1318505-1336698 GCA_023539305.1 Ilex asprella | reverse complement strand
AAGCTTGGGTTTAGAATTTATGGTCTAGGGTGTAGGGTAAAAGGAGTTAAAACGAGTATAAAGTGGGGACATTTTTCATTGACTAGGTGAGAAATTTTGGTATGCCACCAACTGAGTTCACACAGTGAGAGTAATGGTGAAGAAAAGTCGATTGAAAGATTGGTCCCAAGCATCGTGATTAATTTCTTTGATGAATTTTTCAGAGAATGGTCTTCGGGAATTCGATTGAATGAGATGTTGATTTGACATCTTTATGAAATTTAGGGTGAAGTTTTTGTGATGTCAAATATTACGTATTGTGACGTGATGTGATGTGATATGCTGCTAGCCTATCCAGGGATCAATTGAGGCTGCTAACTAGGATTAAGGGGAAGTTAGTCAAAAAAACAAAAAAAAAAACATTCATTTCTTGCACGCGATAAGACTGAATATATTTGACATTTTCAAATCTTAATAATTGGGAAAGTTTTGTGTACTGATTGTTGCATAAAAATATAATTATGTAATGGTTGATTTTTCAGGGGATCTCTTAGATTGGTGATTCTAAATCCGATTCACCATAATTCTTTATTCAACATCATCATCCGACAAAAAGTGGGAAAAAGAAGAAGAAGAAGAAGATTACCTTATCTTTCAACAAGGTGCACCTCATTGTTAAACAAAAAATAAGGTGCACCTCTTTTCTTATATGAAGTTAGGATTTTGGAACCAACTTACACGATACAAAGTAGACTTGCATTTGAAGTTATAATTCACTCATAATCGACATGAATCACAACAAAAAATTTTCAGGGATTCAATACCTATCATCTATCACACAACAAATATAGTTGATTTTCATTATGCATACTTTCTTTCTAACAACAATAACTTGTATTTTTGATATAATCCAAACACAAAGCAATCAGTACTTCAATAATACATTATTATTCTTTATCGATTCAGACATTTTCCTTTACTATACATAATAGGATAGAATATAGTAATAATTTTTTTAAGTATGTGTTTAGTAATACTTTAATCACTATTCTTTTCAATTTTATCGCTTTTTTCCTTTGAATTTATAATTTGTATAACTTGGGTTCAATTGAAAAACTACAATTTAGTTAAACGCTATAGGTAGTCACAAGGTCTCACGTGAACACAAGTAAAAGGACACTAAGGTTCCTCATGTTTAAAATTTGCGTCACTTTGTTCACTCGAGTTTCCAATGTGACTCACTTTAGTGTCTGGGGTTTTCAAAGAATGCTCTTTAGGTGTCGTTAAGTATAAAGCATGTGACCACCTCGTTAGACAAATTAAATTGCCATTTTCAATTAAATCAAAGTGAGGCATATTGAAAATGAGAGGACTAAAGTAATACACTTGAAAAAGAATGACGTATAGATAGACAAAAAATGCATACGAGAGAGACTAAAACTACCCTAAAATATGGAGCACATTGTGGGTGAATGAACCTTTGCACCCTAAAATATTCTCAAATTCTTGATTTACACCTTAAAAGATTAAAACTATCACATTACACTCTCAATCAAATAAAAAGGTAGCAATGTAGTCCAAAATTAAATGTTTGTTGTCTTTACCTTATTTTTATACACAAGCGATTGCATAATAGTCGGTTCTAAGTGTTTTCAATAGAAAGTTGGTATTAGTTTTCTAAATATGGAGCACATTATCACCTTTTGGTTTAACTGAGAGTACATGTAATTTGAGAATTTTAATCTTTCAAGTCGCAATTGAGAATGCAAAGATCTTTCAGGGTAGAAAATACCATTTGCCCTATGTAATGTTTCACCACTCCTAGTTGATTCTTGAAAACACTAACATTCGTAAATTTTTAACTAACATTTCACATGCTTAGTCTCACAGTTCTCAGTGAGTTTATCCCCAAACAATGTTTTCTTCTTCTTCTTTTTATTCCCAAAATTTGGCTAGCTTTCTCACACTATCTTGGATAGAGTTCAGATGTTGCGTTAACAGGCAATGGCATGGCTGAACAAAGTGTTCGGCTGGGTAAACGTAACGAACAATGGCGAGGCCTTAGCAAACTCAAGCATCAGGAGGATGTTGGAATCTAGAGGACTATCACACACTCACAAAATAATAATAATGGAAGAGACTATTGAAGATAGGAATAACTCTTTTTATTCACTCATATCTAAATTGATGTATTACATAGGATATATATAGACTCTCATATATAACACATGTCATACAAAATAACTCCACTACATAATACAATAATAAAAATAATAAAAACCTCACTCCTCAATTACTTGGAGAATTAAAATATTACAATTACTTTGTCCCTCACTAATACCAAATTAATGACCCACTACTACGAAAAACTAAATGCATAAAAATAACTTATAGAACATGAAAAGTCATGTTTATTATTATTTTTCCAACACCCCCCCTTAAACATGAATTTTCTTCTCAATTCCAAGCAAATTTCTCAATTTGCAAAAGACATCCTCTTTGAGGGGCTTAGTGAAAATATCGGCAATTTGATCTTGAGACTTCACAAACTTGAGCTCCACCTCTTTCTTGGTCATATACTCTCTAATGAAAGGGAACCTTGTGTCAATATGCTTACTACAATCATGAAACACCGGATTCTTTGCCAATGCTAGTGTCGATTTGTTGTCAATGAAGATCTCCGTTGATTCTTCTTGAGGCAAATGAAGCACCTTCAACAAATTTCTAAGTCAAATGGCTTAACAAACACATGATGTAGCCGCCACATACTCGGCTTCACAAGTTGAAAGAGTCACAATGGGTTGCTTCTTTGAACTCCAAGCAAATGCGGTATCTCCCATGAAGAAAACATACCCGATAGTACTTTTTCTATCATTCATATCTCCGGCCCAATCACTATCACAATAACCTGCAAGTTTGGAATTGTTAGAACAAGAATAAAACAGTCCATAATCAAGTGTACCTTTGATGTATCTAAGAATTCTTTTCGCCGTCTTCAAATGGGTCATGGTAGGAACTTCCATATATCGACTTACATGACCAACACCAAAAAGAATATCCGGCCTTGTGCATGTTAAATACCTCAAGCTTCCCACTAGGCTCTTGAAATGGGTGGAATCCACATGCTCTCTATCTACATACTTTGACAATTTTACACCACATTCAACTGGTGTGCATACCGACTTACAATCTTGCATCTTGAATTTTGTCAAAATTTCTTTAGCATAACCTTCTTGAGAGATGAAAATACCTGCCTTCATCTGCTTCACTTCAATGCCAAGGTAGTATGACATAAGCCCAATGTCGGTCATCTCGAATTCTTTAGCCATTTCTCTCTTGAAATCTTCAAACATTCTTGGACAATTTCCTGTGAAGATCAAGTCATCCACATACAAACAAGCATAGAGTATATCACTATTATCATTCACCTTTGCATAAAGAGCATGTTCATGGGGACACTTGGTGAAATTATTTGCTTGAAAGTACTTGTCAAGTCTACTATTCTAAGCCCTTGGTGCTTGCTTCAAACCATACAAAGCCTTTTTTAATGTTAAGACTTTCTCTCATTGCCCTTTCAAAACATAACTCAAAGGTTGTTCAACATACACCTCTTCATCAAGAAAACCATTCAAAAAAGTGGACTTTACATCCATTTGATGAATTTTTTAATCATTTAGAGTGGCTAAAGAAATAATCAATCTAATTGTTTCCAAACGAGCAACGGGTGCAAATATTTCATCATAGTCAATACCTGGTCTTTGACTATAGCCTTTTGTAACCAACCTTGCTTTGTACCTCTCCACTTCACCTTTGACATTTTTCTTTGTCCTGTACATCCACTTCACTCCAATGGCCTCTTGTCCTCTAGGGAGTGTGACAAGTTCTCATGTTCCATTTCTTTCAATAGCTTCAATTTTTTCATCCATGACACTTCTCCACTTCTTGTCTTGTGCCTCTTTCTCATAGCCTATGGGATCACAATCGGCAAATAGACAAAATAATGTTAGATCACTAAATATTTGAGTTACCTCTTCGGTTTCTTCATAAATATCTCGAAGACTCCTCATGCGAGGTAGCCTTTCACTTGAACTTACTTCGGATGATGATGGAGTTGCTTGCACATTGGTGGGTGATGGTGGAGGAGAATAAATGGGTTGCTCCATGATCTCATTAAGTTCCTCATCTTCTTCAAAGAATGGGAAAAAATCATAGTCTTCTTGTGGAGTGTTCCATTCCCATTCATCTTCTTCATCAAACTCAACATCTCTACTAATGATTATTTTGTCATTACTTGGGTTGTAAAGCTTGTAACCTTTGCTTCTTGAATCATAGCCAATGAAGACAAACTTTTTATTCTTGTCGTCTAGCTTGGTCCGTTTCTCATCCGGCACATGTGCATAGCATACACTTCCAAAGACCCACAAATGAGAAACATTTAGTTTGATTCATCCCCATACTTCTTGTGGTGTTTTATCTTGAACACTTCTAGTAGGACACCGATTTAACAAGTAGATGACACAATCAATAGCTTCCGCCCAAAATTTCTTGGGCATTTTTTTACTCTTCAACATACTTCGAGCCATGTCAAGAATGATTCAGTTCTTCCTTTCGGCAACACCATTTTGTTGTGGTGATCTTGGAACCGTTAGAGGATGGCGAATTCCATTTTCTTCACAAAAATTTTTGAATTCATTTGATGTGAATTCACCTCCTCTATCGAATCTAATTGCCTTAACTTCATACCCACTTTATTTTTCAATCAAAGCCTTAAACTTTTTGAAAACATCAAACACCTCTAATTTTTGTTTTAGAAAATAAACTCACTTTTTTTTGGCTAAAATCATCAATAAAGAGAAGAAAATACCAGTTCTTATCAAACGATGGTGGGTCTATAGGGCCGCAAACATCCGAGTGAACAAGTTGAAGTGGTTTGGTTGCTCTTGAAATGGATTCTTTGGGAAAGCTCTTTCTAGCTTGCTTTCCAATTAGACATCCCTCACAAAGTTGATCCAGGTGGTTGATAGAAGGCAATCCTTTCATCATATTCTTTCTAAACAACAAGGTTAATCCTCGAAAATTCAAGTGCCCAAATCTCAAGTGTCATAACCAAGAAGAATCTTTAACATATGCTTTCAAGCATTTTGCCACATCACTTTGAATATTTAACAAAAACATTCTATTTTTTGTCATCGGCACTTTAGAAACCAAAATCCAATTTCCATCTCTTATTGAAAGATTATAATTTTTCATGCATATATCATAACATTTCTCTAAGAGTTGTCTCAAACTCAAAATATTATTTTTCATGTTTGACACAAAAAAAAATATTAGAAATAACTTGGTGTCTTCCATCCTTCAAACGAATCAAAATATTACATCTTCCCATGACCGGAATTTGAGAAGAATCTCCAAAAGTGACTTTTCTACTCACCGATTCATCAAGCTTCACAAATATTTCTTTATTTCCACACATATGATTACTAGCACCGGAGTCAAGATACCACACGTTCTTGTCTCCCTTTTGCTCTTCTTTGTATGCCAACAACAAGGTCAGCTCTACCTCTTCAATTTTTTCTTCAACAAAGTGTGCTCTTTCCTCCACAAAATCATTTTTACACTTAGAAGCAAAATAGTCATATCGATGACAATTATAACATTGAATCTGAGATTTGTCATACCTCCTTCCATATGACTTTGAATTGTTGCCTCTTCCACGTCCTCTACCACGATGTGATTCTTGACCTCTTTCTTCTTTGTTGGACGTATTTTGACCAAAGTTTTCTCCTCTACCTCGATCACGTCCACCACGACCTCCACGTCCACGTCCACGACCTCTACCTCTTTGACTTCCATCTTGCCTTCTTTTTTTTTTTTTTGAAAGAAAGCTTGGTTTGTAGCACTTGTTCCAACGACTCTTGTTTTTTCTTGCCTAGCCGTTCTTCATGAGCTAACAACGATCCCATGAGTTCGTCAATCGTCATTGTGTCTAAATCTTTAGACTCTTTAATGGCTACGACAATGTAGTCAAACTTGGGGTCCAATGAACGGAGGATTTTTTCTATCACCCGGGTATCATTATTGTGATCATCATCAAAAGTTCTCAAATTATTCACAATCACCAAGACTCTTGTGAAATAATCTGAAACTAATTCAGATTCTTTTATACGTAAAGCCTCAAATTCACCTCGTAGAGTTTGGAGGTGAACTTTCTTGACTTTTTCTACTCCACTATGAGCGATCTTCAAAACATCTCATGTTTGCTTGGATGTGGTTGCACTAGCAACCTTCTGTAACATCGCATCATCCAAACATTGATGGATGAGTGAAAGAGCCTTTTGATCTTTCTTCTTTGTAGCTTGCAAGACTTCCTTTTGGGCTTGACTTAAGGAAGCTTCATCTTCCGGTGTTATGTAACCAATTGTTATTATCTCCCATAAGTCTTGATCCAAGAATTGTCTTCATGTGAATACACCAATTCTCATAGTTATTTTTGGTGAATCGAGACATTTGAAATGGAAGCATTCCATTCGCCATCTCTATCTCACTCTCTCTTTTTCAACACTCAAGTCTAGCTCTGATACCATTTTGTTGGAATCTAGAGGACTATCACACACTCACAAAATAATAATAATAGAAGAGACTATTGAAGATAGGAATAACTTTTTTTATTCACTCATATCTAAATTGATGTATTACATATGATATATATAGACTCTCATATATAACACATGTTATACAAAATAACCCCACTACATAATGCACTAATAAAAATAATAAAGACCCCACTCCTCTATTACTTGGAGAATTAAAATACTACAATTGCTTTGTCCCCCACTAATACTAAATTAATGTCCCACTAATACAAAAAATTAAATGAATAAAAATAACTCCTAGAACATGAAAATTCATGTTTATTATTATTTTTCATGAAAAGTCATGGATGTCGTGTTAGGTCTGGCATCCATATCTGCTTGAACTCGTCTTAAGCCAAGAAGAGTGCATGTAATGCTTTCACTTCTAGTGGAAGAATATCCAGGAGTTGGATCTATAAATTCCAAGGATGTTCCATCTCGCTAGTGTTTGCTAGCCTGTAACATGACTTGGGTGTAGTAAATATATGTGATGTATATAACTCAAGATCCGACAACTAGTCCAATAGCAACAAAAAATTACTGAGGATTGGTCTTTGGGCAATGGTTAGACTATTCCAACTGGGCAGGCGATGGTTCACGTTGGGTCTAAATCATGTTATATTAAAATTTGTCCAGTGCATACTCGCTCGTTTATACTTTATATTCATGAATGGTCGGATCTATATGTTTAAGCCATCTTTAGCCAAATTCCTGCAGAAACATTCGCTAAATAGATATAAAAGGATTACCTATTTATTACCGGAACTCATTTAAATTAAATGCAAGTCGATTATTTCCATGTCAAATTTGAATCACAGGTCATCTGTCGAAATCTCAACACAAGAAAGAGTAGGGTGGGTGTCAGCCACTGGTGCCCAACCTTGAAAGAAAATTATATTGGCCCTTAAATCTGTAAAAGCACGTAAACATTTCTTTACAACCAGGGGTGGCTTAAGGTAATTGGAGGCCTAAAGCGAAAATATTAAATTAGTTTTTATTTTTATTTTTTAGTATTAACTTTTTTAAAAAATTAATTTATTTTTAATTTATTATATGCGAGGGACCGAAGAAGAACGTGCTAGTGTTACTGAAAAAAATATTTTAACTTTTGTTTTTGTTTTTTATCAGAAAGTGAGTTTAATTTTAATTTTTTTTAATGTTTTGTACTAATTTTTACATAAAGAGAGTAGGAATAAATATGAATTGACTTTTAAGTACTTTTTATTTTTTCAACTTATGATTTTTAAATTTTTAATATAATGAATTGAATCAGGATCTCAAATTATTACAATAAAAATATTGATTGTACTTAATATTTTGGAGCCTTTTTTTTAAGGTTTAAAATTTAAAAATTTAATTTTTTTATGAGTTAATAATGTACCTAAAAATTTGGGGCCTTCTCAAAATTTGGGGCCTAAAGCCCTTGCTTTTTTTTTAAAGCTTTAGAGCCGGCCCTGTTTACAACCAGAGTGGGAAAATTATATCGCAACCTTAAAATATAAGATATCGTGTGAAAATATAATTTTTTTTACTTAAAAACTTTATTGAAGACCACATAAATAAGATGTTTGAAATACCATCAAACACAAAATAATACAACACATCATATAGTCAAAAAGCACTCATGTTCAGTCCTCTTCCAATCCATTCAACAAAAGCTTGGATTCAAAACAAAAATCTTGTACCAAAATAGTGTCAACATCTTTATCACTAGAATGTGTAGCATGAAACACTATCGAGGATATAACTCCGTGATTGAAGCCTCATTCACTGAACAAAGGCCTGATTGACCTTCTGATTGATTGGACTGAGTTGCACTTGAAATATAACCTTGAATAGATGGCATCTCAGAATCACTATTGTTGAATGCGAAAAATGCGGGCTCTAAAGGCACTGCGAGAGTGAAAGATAAGCTACTAAGCATCAGAAGAACTGAAGCCATAGTTGGTCTATCTGCTACATTTTCTTGAACACATAACAGTCCGATATGGATGCATCTTATTATGTCTTGGTTCGATTCTGAACGCACAATCATTTTGGGATCTATCAGATTTGATGTTGTTCTATCTTGCCAATTTTTCCAAGCCTACAAGAATGAAACAAGTGCAGTTATGAGCAGTCATTGGATTATAATTTATGGGGCTAGGAACGAATCATCCTTATCTATACTCACATAACTAAGGAGATCCTTTACATTCTCCCCTTGTCGGGAAAGGTTGTTCTTCAGACCACTCACAATCTCTAGAACTAATACACCAAAACTGAAGACATCTGACTTTACTGAAAATTGTCCATGCATTGCGTATTCTGGTGCCATATAGCCGCTGCAACCATTTAGTCATAGGTGCCTTATTAGTACTAGAAGCTTAAGATTGTGTTTAGGCTTAAAGGTAGGCTTCAAATTAAGCCTACTACATTTTTTCTAGAGATTTCAAGAACTGCTTATTTTGTATCTTCAAGATTAATTAATCACAGTGTTTTGTAAAACTTTGAGCGACTTCGATGATAGATAATTTACACAACAGAATGTAAGAAGTATAAGTTAATATTCGTTTGATACTTACTAAGTCCCTGCAATCCTACTCGTATTGCCTTGAGTTTCATCAAGCACAAAAAGCCTTGCCAACCCAAAGTCCGCAATTTTAGGGTTCATCTCTGCATCTAACAGAATGTTGCTAGCTTTGAGATCACGATGAATAATTCGATGTTGAGAATCTTCATGAAGATAAAGAAGTCCCTTTGCAACTCCTCCTATGATTTTGTAGCGCATATCCCAATCTAAATGTGCTCGTTTTACTGGATCTACAAATCCAGCCAAGAATATCATTTAGTGATAGTTCTTACAGTTCACAATTTTTTTTTTAGAAAAAGCAAACAAGCTCAATTGAACATAGAAAAGTAGCTGTGTCAAGAAAAGTAGATATCTCCCTTTTTTGCTCATAGGTACGTATGTAAGTTCCTTACTCTTTCTCAGGAAAAAAATGTAACTTTTTTTTTCGATTTTGTGAGATATTTCAACAAAAAAAAAAAATTGGGTAAGGATTTTAAATGGTTAATGACGTCTGGATCTTTTTTGTTTGACATTTGGTTTATTTGAGTAGATTGAATGCTAGATTAAGTTGTAAAAACTTTAGAGAAGGTGGGTTGTTGGAGGACTACTTACCAAATATGAAATGATCAAGACTTGCATTGGGTAAAAACTCATACACGAGAAGCCTTTCTGTTCCTTCTAGACAGAAACCCAGTAGCCTAACTAAATTCCGGTGCTGAAGCTTCACCACCAATAATACTTCATTCTTAAACTCATGTTCACCTTGTACTGAATCTATGGACAGCCTCTTCACAGCTACTTCTTTTCCGTTTGGAAGCGTACCCTATAGATATATCAAAATTGATATTGGATATAGTCATTCTCTTAAGCAATGATAGTTTTTGATTTGATACAACTTGACATATTTGGTAAGGGAAAGTACATGTTTACCTTGTAAACAACACCAAAGCCACCTTGTCCAAGCTTGTTACTGTTAGCAAAGTCATTCGTAGCGGTTCTTATTGTGTCCAAGTCGTACTGTAAGGTTTCTATTCTGGTAATTTCATCCTCGTCTTCGTAAAAAACCAACAAATTTAGAAATGAATACAATGTTAAATCATATTCGCATAGTACATGGCTATAGCTATTATTTACAATCATAGCAAAAATAGGCCATATTTTCCTGCACCAAGTACAAATCAAGTAAAATGCAATCTAATATGGCTTCCAATTCATTTGCACTAAACAATTATGCAAGAGGGAACATGTTAGTGGTATTAATAACCAAAATTTCTTAGTGTTTATAAAATTGTAATTGCCATGATCGTTATATATGTGCTTTTGTTACTAGTTTAATGTTATGAACAAAGATTACAAACAAATAAACAAAACCAAATAGAAACATGCTTAATATAAATTTAAGTGAATTGACTACAAAGCTTACGTCCACGGGCGAAGAGCAGATGCAAAGTTTTAGCATCAATAAATGGAGATGACACACAATTCTCTAATCAAGACAATACAACTAAACATAAATGCCCAAAAGTGAGTCAAAATCTCCAAAAGTAATCTATTTTAGGCTCAAAATATTTTGTCTTTTAATACAAGAGTAGAATTTTTAATTGGTCTTTTACTTGTAGTGAAATTCCAAAACATCTACATTACCAATTTTTTAAGGAGAACAAAATTCAAATCAGTTTTCTATTAGGAGTGGAATACAAGACACCTACAACATTAAAAAAAAAAATGACCAGGGTGTTCAAATGCCACTTATTGACACATGACATTAATAAACAAGAGTATATTTATCACTATGCATGGTTGATAATATTTGAAAATTTTCATTTTTCTTTATTGCACGGGACAATTATTATCACTATGAAGTATCAGTTTGTACATACTCTAATTAAAAAAAAAAACATACCCTCAAATTTTTGTTTTGGCTTCTTATGCTTCCTTTGTTTCCTCTTCCTCACCATAAAGATGCAAATGAAAACGATAATAATCACAGAGACTACAATTGGAACGACAATAGTGTAAATAGTTCGAATTGTACTATTTCCTTTTCCTGCAAAAGAACAGAAATGTGCTTTCATTAGGTTATGTTTCAGTACAAAATTTTTGGATGCTGAATCCTTATAGTGACAAACTCTATCCAAATCCAAAGTGAAAAGTAAATCTATTTAGAATAAGTAATCAAAGTGACCATCCCACAAGTAGTTATGTTAAAGGGACAACTAACGAGTATGGCAAACAGAAGAATAAAAACTCCATATGACTTCCTCTCCCCACTCCTCTATCACCCCAGCGACAATGCGACCACTCTTGCGGTGCCTTTCTTTTCTAATCCGAAACCCCAACCCCTTGGACGAACCTTACTGCTATGCCTCCGCCACTGACGGGTTTGGTGGTGATAGGTTCGGGTTAGGGGATGGACGACTGAGGAGAGAGAAGCGACAATTCTTTCTATTTATTTTTAATAAAATTTCATGAATCTCATAAGTGAGTAAATATTGAATGCATATCTTAAATGAGACATCCTCTATTTTTGAAATTTTTTTACATATTAAATTTGATTTGATTAAAACTTAATTCGACTTAATTAAAATTTATTTTTTATGTATTAAAATTCAAGTCTATTAAAAATTATATTTTTTACGTATTAAAATTTGAAAAGATTAAAATTCTATTGGAGCCGATTAAAATTCATTTTTAATCTACTCGAGTCAAATTTTAATCAACTCGTATTGAATTTTAATCGATCCAAATTTTGATACATAAAAAAATATAAATATTAATTGACTCAAATTTTATTACATAAAAAAAATTAATCAACTTGAATCGAATTTTAATTGACATGAATTTTAATAAGAAAATATATAAATTTTAATCAGCTCCAAACAAATTTTAATCGGTGCTAACAACTCAGGTAGAGCTCAAATCGACTCTAATTTTAATACGTAAAATTTTTTTTTAATAGAATCAAATTTTAATACGTAAATAAAATAAAATAAAATTTAATCAGTTTGTATCAAATTTTAATCGCCTCAAATTTTAATATATAAAAAAATAAATTTTAATCAATTGAAATTTTAATCGAATTTTATGTAGAAAGATTATTTTGGGGTTTATGTAAGAGTAATTTTAGTATTTTGGATGATTTGTTTTTTTTGTTAGAAATGATAGTTTAATAGTAAAGGGTGTTAGTGGTTTTTAAATATAAACAAAAAGAGGTGTTAGTAATGTTTTGAATAATAGAGGGAGTGTCTTTGAAGATATATAAACTAAAAAAGGTGTGACTACAATTTTCCCAAAAATGAATTTCACAATCATCTACCTGTCGAGAGTTCTATCCAAGCAGGAGTTCTCGAATTTCACCTTGTTTTCTTGGCTATACGAGCGGGACGTCTTTCCAAATATCGAAGTATTTGAAAAGTAAGAGCAAATAGTTTTATGTATTTCGTGGTTGATAGGTAGGATAATCACTCTAAGATATTTTTGTTCATGAGTAATGCTATATTAACCAAATTTTGAGACTAAATTTGAAGCCCAAATGACATGGTAGTTGAGTTGGATTTCTTTATTTGGTGTCATGTCATTTGAGTCCCAATAAAAACTTCAAATAATATGATGTCATGTTGTTTGCGCTCTAAATTTGATCCCAAAATTTGATCAGTGTAACATTACTCTTTTGTTCATTTCTCTTTTTTTTCTTTTTGTATTACCCACCATAAATTCAAGTAAGTGTGAGACGCACTATACATAAGTGGGTTCTTTACTTATCAATGGTAAATAATCTACCAAGAAAAGAAATGGAAGAAAAATATTATATGTGATCTGAATCAATGGGGATTCACGTGCTTTTAATTCTAAAAAAACACAATCAAAACCATACCTGGAGGACGTGGTGTCAATAGGGCCGGTGGTGGCGGCGGCGATGATGGTAGTGTCGGAGTATCATTATAGAAACGATTGGTCTCAAACCTAAAATTACAGCTAGGTGTTAGAACTCTTCCACCTAATCTCGTGTCGCAACAGACCGGGAGTTGTCCAACAGCCCCGGCTAGGCAATCGTTACATTGGGCCTCAGATAAATCTGGTGTGCACTGCGAAAGTGCATATATTGTCTGAAAGTCAGGGCCACTAATGTTTCCAGTAGCAACCTTGAGCAAAGAATTACCTGAGGCAGCTTGCCTGTTTAGGCTGTCCAACAAGTTTCTCAATCTCTGTTTAAACAGCTCAACATTCGATACATTTTTGAGATTATACACATACACAGCTCGATTAGTATAGATAGTATGAAATATAGTGTCATTTGAGAACCTTATCATACAATAATCGTACCAGATGAGTGCGTCGTTATAGTTTCCACAAACCTGTGGGAGCATACGAGCAGAGTCATTGACACAAGTGCGACAAATATCCAACTCAACATCTCCTCGACAAAGGGCAATCGCGTTAACTCTATCAGAGTTTTGGCCAACAGAGGCATTGTAAAAGCCATATCTACCGATATTTGAGGAGAGGGACGAGAGAAGGGTGTTCTTATTTGCCTCGTACATGGGGGTAGTGTGGGTGTTGTTCTTATTTGCTTCATATTTCTCGGGAGTAGTAACATCGAGCCCACATACGTAGCCTAGGAACTCAGGCTGGGCATTGATAAGGCCAAGAAAGTACAGAACGATAAGAGAAAGGAAGAAGATCAGTCTCCAATAACCCATCATTACTTACTGGATTATATGATACAAGAAGATTTCAGTAGCAGAAATAGCTAGGCTTGTGAAGAATGATGATCTAGTTTGGTTGATATATGAACTTGCAGTGTTGTAATCATTTGGGTTTAGGAATTTCTAAGTCTCAAATGAACGTTGACCCCGTGTCCTCGTCCTCGTGGTCTTCCACCTCCTTTCTACAGCATGACTTGAGAGGTAGGAGGATTCAAAATTTTCTACTACTTTTTGTTGAAATACTGAAGAGAAAATAAATGTCGATTGCGATGGGAGTGGCTAAAGACAAGATAGGCAGGCAAGTGGGTGGTGGTCCTTTTGATCAGCCTAGTCCTTAGTTGCAACACCCCCGTGACCAATTACATTTTTTTGGGGCAACATTAAGATGATACCTACCATGGTCTCATGTGGAACTTTGCCTATACGATGTTGCTGAATAATTATTTAAGTTACGCCATTTGTAACACTTTAAACTTTTAGAATAGATGGTAATTTAACACGACATTAGTATTGAATTTTATTGTTACACTAATTATTTACAGATTTTCATATGCTAGACTTAAAATCAAGTTTGCACGTGATTGGATTTATTGAAATATAAATACTCAGATCATACCAACTTAAACTTTTAGAGTGAATAGTGTTTTAACATAAAATAGTTTAATTTATTTTCACATTTCCAAAGCGCAAATGGGCTGGTAAGATAATATAATGAAGAGGATCTTAATCCGTTTAAAATTTTGTATATTGTTGTGAACTGTACCTAAATATTATCGGTACGATTAATTTAACAATATCAACACTATCGGTATGAACTAATAGTTTCCAAGTAAAGTTGCCATTAGCTGTCCGTTTTTTTTGCCTTTATTGGTAACTGATTGTTGACTGGCCAAACGCCCTATTTTCAACAATTGATTCTTGACTATACGGATTGCAAGGTTTACACTCCTTTGTGAATGGGATGGGATTGGGTGTTGACACATTGGATTATTTTATTCATTTGACCATTCTTACAGCACATTAGAAAATACCAGTCTCTTTTATCATAGTCCGACTTTCAAAATCTCTTGTTAGACTAAGTTCTAGGGAATGCTAGCTTCTAGGAAGCGAATATGGATATTGTTTTTGATACGAGACGAACAAGGAAATATAATAAAATTTAAAAATATAAGATCTGAGTGTCATTAGGATATGATTATTATATTAAAAATAAAGCATATAGTATAAAAATATTAATAATAAGCCCTAGTAAATATTAATTTTTTTTAATTAAAATTGAAATAGATAAAAAAAAAATATCCACCGTTTTCATCAAATATCGTTACATCAATTAATATTCATAGTATATTAAGTTACATAACAAAAAATATATAAAAAGTACAAATCATACCTTTTTTAATAGTTAACAATCATATTTTTTTTATAAAAAAAATTATAATTGTGTCCTGGCCATGTTCTATTTGTGTCCAACTAAATTTACAATTTAGGACATTTGTATCCGTATTTGTCATGTGTTCAGTCGTGTGTCAAGACACGTGCCACAATACTTTTTTGAAAAATATCCGTGCTTCCTAGGTTAGCTTATATTAAGCTTATGGATTGGGATATGCAAGCCTGATATCATCTCCAACCTTTTGAATAAAGCTTGCTTCGATTTAGGTTTACGGTTTAAGGTGCATAGTGTGTGGAATTGAAAATTATTATTTTTGACTTGAACTCCATTAAGTGCGAAAACAGAAATAGAAAACAAAAAGATACAAGCATGCTACTGAGTACTGACCCACAACAGCTAATAAAGCCAAGGCAAATGGAAAAAATCATCTGTCTCCATTCAGCCCATGTGGGCTGGCTTAAGATTGACCAATCAATTGACAGATTTTATGGGCAGATGATTTTTTGGTGGATTTTGAAGATTGGGCATCGTGAATTCGGTAGAATAGACCGATAATCATGTAATCATTTAACCAGCTATTCAAAGAAAGGGAAATTGGAAGGGCTACACCAAATTAGAATTAATTATAAAAAAATACACAAAAAAAAATGTAGGATAAAATAATCCTTAATTTTGATACTTATTTGTTTTCAAATACATTATTTGAAATTTTTATATTTTCTTCAAACCTTTATATACTCTCTTGATCCATGTGTATTTTTTTTTGGAAAGTGGTGCATTAAACATCTCCTAATTTTGTGGAAAAACTTTAATATTTTGTATTTTTATATCCTCCATTGATTCATGCGTATGTTTTTTAGAAAGTGATTTTGTTTTTAAATTATATTTAATTCTCCCTTGATTCATGCGTGTTTTTTTTTTAAAGTGATTTTATTTTCAAATTATATTAATATCTGAACTCTATAATAATGTAATAATAACAGTGTAATAAAATATTTACACAAAATATTATACTATTATATTTTGTCAAATATATTTTCATATAATTTCATTCAAAACAGTTCATTTATTTTTGAATTTGTCATCACATGCACAAAATCACTGAACAATGTTTTTGTTATAGTGTATTGTTACACTATATTTATTATAGTGTATTGTTACACTATTTTTGTTACACTATTGCTTAATGAATTTGTTACGTTTTTGTTACAGTGTAAATAATTTAATATTTCAAATTATATAAAAAAATAATTAACAAAATTTGAAATTCAAACAAAGTGATATATCCTAAAATAAACGGAATATTAAAGTTCTCTCATAAAACTACGAGATATTTAATGCATAAATATAATTTAAAAATAAAACCACTTTCTAAAAAAACGCATGAATCAAGGTACATTAAAATTTTCGAATTAATTGACCATAAATTTCTGTGCTTAAGATAATTGTCTTATTATAATTTTTAGGAAATAAAATTTTATAAAATGGGTATTTACATCTTTGTATATTTTTTTATAATTATGTCTAATTTGATATGCCGACTTCCAAAACACCCTTAAAAGAAAACACCGGCTTACGAAAGTGTTGTGGTCTTGCGGTGGATACTCACCTTGGCTAAGTCAACATGAATCACAACAATGAACCCAAAAATATAATCTGAACTACACGAAACCGTTATCTACTTCTAGAAAAGCTAAACAAAAAATCAACATTAGAAGTAGGACCATCAACAGATCAGATTTATATTGGTTCTCAATAGTATATGTCTTTATTTGAATCCACAAAAGTATTTATAATGAATTTCAATTGGAATAACCATACTATTGCCATCATGACCAAGATCAATTTTAAATTAAAGAGTAATGCTAGATGGACTTAAAAAGTAGATTTAAAAATTAGACTTGATAATCTCAACCATTGAATAGATAGTTGGTCCCAATAAATTCTGGGACCCACAGTGAAATCAATAATTGTAATTATCAAGTCTATTTTTTAAGTCCATGTATCACTACTCTAAATTAAAATTCAATTCGTTGATTGGCTAAGAGGTACCTTTGCTTTCAACACGATGTACCAGTTTAAGGCCAAAATGGAAAATTTGGATTCTATCAAAAAAATTGTGGGATTGAATTCCTTTAATCTAATATAAAACTATTTTAGTTTTATATTTGACAGAAGTGGCTAGCCAACAATCTTCTCATGTACAAATCTACCCCTAGCATAGACTTGATAGGTCAACACATTTTCTATCCATTAAGAAGTGTTTTCCTCTACAATTATGAAATTCGAAATCTAAGAATAATAAGGTAGGACTTTGAGAGCTTACTTTGTAGGCTTGAACAAGGGGATAGCACAACCTTGCACAGTCTTCATACTCGTCAATTTCTTAATTAATTGTACGGATTAGATTGATATGTCTACATTACCAATTCAGCGGATGTTTGGATTTTTCTCATTTGAATAGAAAAGGGGTTCCAAATTTCGATCGCCTTATATAAGTAGGATGAAGGTGCGGTGAAGGTGTTGTAATGGACAGTGGTAGCTTATACAATAGTATAGTAGAGTGTGCCTCCTTTGTCGGTGCTGTAATGGACACTGGTAGCTTATATAGCATGTTTCTTACATATATCTTGATCAACTACTTATTTATATAATAAAGTAGTTTACAATTTAAATTTTAAAAGAAAAATAAAATAATTTTTGCTATTCGCGGTGGAGATCGCTTTAAATTTTACTTTATAGTTAATCTAACGGTTAATATTAACACCCTAAATTTAATAGGAAAAATAAGGCCCTAAAGGTGTGTTTGAAGTGATTTTTTAAAAGTATTTCTAAAAATTATTTCTCATAAGTACCTTAAAAAAAAATAATAGTATTTGAAACCGCCCTACCATTACCTTTACCACCACCACCGCCGCCACCACCCCTGTCA
>CM042186.1:1308320-1318405 GCA_023539305.1 Ilex asprella | reverse complement strand
GGGGGGGGGGGGGTCCTTTTGATCAGCCTAGTCCTTAGTTGCAAGACCTCCCATGTTTATTCACACTCAACTTCTAAATGGGATAGAAGTGGTCATATAGCATATATGATTATGATTGTGACCAATTACATTTTTTTGTGGCAACATTAAGATGATACCTACCATGGTCTCATGTGGAACTTTGCCTATACGATGTTGCTGAATAATTATTTAAGTTACACCATTTGTAACACTTTAAGCTTTTAGAATAGATGAAAATTTAACATGACATTAGTGTTGAATCTTGTTGCTACTCTAATTATTTACAGATTTTCATATGCTAGACTTAAAATCAAGTTTGCACGTGATTAGATTTATTGAAGTATAAATACTTAGGTCATATCAACTAAAGTTTTTAGAGTTAATAGTGTTTTAACATAAAATAGTTCTATTTATTTCCACATCCCCAAAGCGCAAATGGGTTGGTAAAATAATGTAATGAATAGCATCTTAATCCATTTAGAGTTTTGTATACGGTTGTAAACTGCCCCTAAATATTATTGGTATGATTTATTCAACACTATCAACTTTTAGAGTATTGCTCTTATTTTTCTGTGGATTCATGATTGTGTATATTCTATGCCATTTTCTTTTTCGTGGATTGGACTTACAAAATATCTGGTTGTATAGAGGTGTTGTCCATAAAAACAAATAATCTAACGATTTGGATATACAAATCCCAGATCATTCCATTGATGGCATAGACTAGCAGTAGAGTGTTGTGACTTGTGACAGAGTTGGAGTTGGAGTTATGGTTGGGGAGTAACTTTTATGAGACTTCAAGCAAGGTGACACAGCCTCACACTCTAAAAATTCAAGTAGTTAGGTGAAGAATCGTGCAAATCTTATAAGCGTATATGACACCTTACCAACACTGGCCGAACGCGTTCTTATTTGCCTCATATATGCTGTCAGTATTGGTGCTTTGAAAGGAGGCAAAGAAAGTTTATGAGCATATGAAAAAAGAAGTTACACAATTTTTAACAAGGATCAAATTTTTGTTTCAAAACAATTGTTTCCAAGAAAACGGGATATTTTTATAACATTTAAGATTATGATTGTTTGCATTTTTTATGGGAAACATTAAGGTTATGGCCACCTTGGTCCTAAGAAGAACTTTGGACAGTTTTATTCTTATGTATATTCCCACAGCACATTAGAAAAGGCCATTTTCTTTTATTTGGACCTCACTTGCGAAATATTTGCTTAGACTTAGAGTTAGGAAGTGTACGCCAATGGAATGGGATATACAATCCCAAGATCATTTGCTTGCTCGTCCCCAAGTTTTTGAAGTAATCTCGAGTTTAGAGTTTAGGGTTTAGGGGTGTAGGGTATGTGGAGCTGAGGATGGTTATAAATTTAGCGGTGAACTTCAATAAGGACGAGAAAAATAAAAACCATTTAACAGTGTTGCATAGCTTAAGATTTTCCAATCAATTTTTCTCCTCTAATTAGCCAGCATGCACTTGGGTGCAAAATGGTCTACTTGTGGCATTTCAAGTGGGACGTCTTCTAATAGATTTGGTGCACCCCAGCTAGGATTTAAGGGGAAGATAGTTTCAAGAAAATTAGTAGCACAAATAACCTGTCAGTATGTGGAAGTAAGGTTGCGTACATCTAACTATTCTAAGACCCAAATATTAGTGTGAAAACCTAGTACATTTGGTTGACATTATTTTTTTGTTAGTTGCGTGAAAATTTGATTCTGCAGCGGTTGATTTTTTGGGGAGTTTCAGAGATAGGTGATTGTAAATTCAATTAATCGTGGATGTTGATTCGACATCATTGTCGAATTTAGGAAAATGTGTTGGAAAAGGTAGTGGTCCTGGAAAAACCATTGCTTTTGGTCTCCAACTTGGCAAAGTAAACAAGAAACCAATAGTGCTTGCCATAAAGTCCAATATGAATAAGCTATACCTCTTTTCTTTTCTTCAGCTAGGTGTTTGGAACCGTCTTGCACGATAGAAAATGGACTTGAATTTAGTGGGCACGATGAAGTTTATACTTCACTATTAATTTATTTTTGAGGCCGATATGGAAATTGGAATAACCATCAAGAAAACTCATGATTCAATCCCTATCATCTATAGCAAAACAAGTTTACTTGGTTTTCTTCACACATTCTTTCTGACAACAATAATTGTAACACATTCACACATTCTTTCTGACAACATTATAAAAGCACAAAACAATATTATTTTCTTGTCAATTGGGAATTTTTCCTTTGATTTACGTCAAAGAATAAATATATAGTGATCTTTCCCGTATGTGTTTAGTATCACTTCAGCCGTCATTTTTTCAATTGTGTCACTTTAGTCTTTGGACTTAACAATTGTTATAACTTTAGTTCAATTGAAAAATTGTGGTTTAACTACACATAATAGGTAGTCATGCGGGTCTCGCGTGACCGCATTTAAGGGGTCACTTTAGTTCTTAAATTTACAATTCGCGTCATTTGAGTTTACAATTTGAATCACCTTTTTCACTATATCTAGGATAAAGTTCAGTAATGAATGTTTCGCCAATAGACGATGGCATGGCAGACTGTGTTTTGTTGAGTAAAGAGAACACGGGTGGGTGAGGCACAAACAAAGTAATCAATTAGGTTTGTTGTCGATCCATAACAAACAACTTGAACCATAGTAGTAACAACATGTTTATCTCATAAATTTGTAGCCTGAAACATTACCGAGGATGCAACTCAGTAACTGAAACCTCATTTAGTGACTAATTGTCAGACTTCCTTTTTGATTGATTGGACCAAGAAGCCCCTGACTTGTATCCTCAAACTAATGGCATTTGTTGGATCAATGTGGTTATGCATAAAAAAATGCAGGCTCTCTGAGGGTACTAGGAGAATAAGAGAGAAGCTATTGAGTACGAGAACACATTACAGTCCAATATGTATTCATCTCATTACGCCTTGTATTGAACTTGAACTAGCCCTCAATTTGGGATCTATTATATTTGAAGTGGTTCCATCTTGCAAATTTTCCTAGCTTGCAAAAATGCAACATGTGTTGTTACATGATTTGATTGGATCATAATTTTATAGGGCTACTCATTCATCACTCTTATTTACTTATGTAGCTTAGAAGAACCTCTACATTCTCCACATATCGAAAAGAGTTGTTCTTCTAACCACTTAGAATCTCTAGAACACGCCAAATTTAAAAACATCTGACTTAATTGCACATTGACAGCTCATTGCATACTCCAGTGCCATATTGTCGTTGCAATTGTTCAATCGTATGGGTACTAATACTACTATTATAAGTTGAAGAGACCACATTTAGGTTCATAGACGGGCTTCAACTTAAGTCTCTTATGTTTTCCTCTCGAGGTTTCAAGAACTAATTATTTTTTATGTTCAAGAATAATTGTAATCATATCGTATTTTTGTTTGTTTAAAGAATACATGGTTAGGATTCTCCAAGACTTTTGCACTATTTTGATTATGGATAATCAGTAAAAGAGAATGCAACATAGGCTAAGAATTATTTGGTACTTTGCCTGAAAAAGAACAGAAATATACTTTGATTATGTCATACATATCCGAAGTGAAAAATAAATTTGTTTAGTATAATTAATCAAAATGTTAATCAAGTACTTTTTTATTCAGAATGCTATGGCTTAATTTAAGAAGTTAAAAAACAGAACAATCAAAACGAAACCTAGAGGTGGTGGGGATTAGGTGGGTGGCGGCAGCAGAGTTGGTGGCAGCAGCTGGGTGTTGGTGGTGCAACCGGAGAATAATTATAGAAACGCCCGATTTCATACCGAAAATTACAACTGGGTGTTAGAACTCTCCCTCCTAATTTTCCATCGCAACAACGAGAGAGTTGTCCAACAGCCGTTTTTAGGCAGATGTCACATTGGAGTTGCGATAAATCGGGGGTGCACTGCATAAGTGCATGTATAGTCTGAAAGTCAGGGCCAATAATACTCCCAGTAGCAAATTTTTGCAAAGAATCACCCGATGTAGCTTTCTTCCTTGTACTGTTCAACAAGTTCATCAATGCATCATTAAATTGAACAACGTCTGAGACATTATTGAGGTTCCACACATACACTGCAGGACCAGTATTGAGAGTGTGAAATATAGTGTTATTTGAGAACCTTAGCATACAGCTATTGTACCATCCTACTGCCTCACTGTAGTTTCCACAAACTTGCAAGATCTTACGAGCGGAATCACTGATACAACTACGACAGATTTTCAATTCAACGTCTCCACGACAAAGCGCAATGGCGTTAACCCTATAGGAGTTTTTGCCAACAGAGGAATTGTAAAAGCCATTAGTGTTAATGTTGGAGGAGAGGGAGGAGAGGAGGGTTTTCTTGTTTGCCTCATACATGGGGGTGGTATGAGTGTTGTTTTTATTTGCCTCATACGCACCGGCCGTTGTAACATTGAGTCCACAGACGTAGCCTAAGAAATCAGGCTGTGGATTTATGAGACCAACAAAGTTTATGATGATATGAGAAAGGAAGAAAAACTGACTCCAATACCCCATTAATGTTACTGTATTATATGAAGAGCACAAAGATGGTTGTGAAGGATGATATATGAACTAATTGGTGGTTGAGTATACAAGAATCTGGTGAAGACTGTTATCATGTTATATAGACTGGTGAAAGAGAATAAAAGGTATGGGTGTCAATTGAGTCCTGTCATTTCGGATGAATAATGATACATAAACTTAAAAATTAGACTTAAAAAATAAACTGAGACCCACTATCTATTTAATGGTTGTGATTATCAAGTCTATTTTTTAAGTTTAATTTTTAAATACATGTAGCATTACTAATTTCGAATGAAACACTAGTCAACTTTATTTCAACTCATTTTTATTAATTGTTTCGCATGTTCTAATATTAAATCAACCTGTTTATTATTGTGTATAAAAACAAGTAAAACAATCATCTTATATTACAAGGGTAATGTCAATACTTGATAAAAAAATGAAAAAAATTCCGGTTTTTTTTTTTCTTCATACAATACTAGTTAAACTTGATAATCATATCAATTTTGAGTTATTTGTGTTTGACACCAATCCAACTTGTGTTGTCGTCTGTCTATTTTGTTTTTGCTGCTCTGTGGTGAGGCCAACAAAGTTTATTAGAATATAAGAAACGAAGAAAAGCAATATCCAATAACCTATCTTAATTCTACGGAACGATAGAAGCTTTCAGTACCTGAGCACATATAAGATGGTGAAGGACGATGAACTAATAGCTTGAATGTAAAGTTGCCCATAATTTTTTTTTTTTTAATGGGCAGCTGAACGAAATGGCCAGACGTTTACACTCCCTTGTGAAATGAATGTGGAAAGTTTTAAAGAAAATATAAGGTTGAGTGGGATGTGAGTGGTTAATGACAAGGAAAGCACAGAGGAGATAAGATTCTTTTTTTTTTTTTTTGGGTACCATTTAGAATTGTGTTTGTTTACATATTCTATTGGAACATCTTATGGCCACCGTAATCCTATGAAGAACTTTAGAGTGTTTTATTTATTTGTACATACCGACAGCACATTAGAAATGCAATTAACCTTAAATGGGTTTGACTTGCAAAATATCTTTTTAGACTTAGAGCTTGGGAGTGTGTTGCTCCAAAATCTGTTGCGATTGACAGAATATCTTAATCAACAGACAGTTCTTAAGCGATTTCTTGTGGACGAGTTTAAACGCTTTATTTTGGACTTCCTTTGATGAATTCTTAAAGCGATGAACACACAAAATAATGAATCAATAAAAGTAGACTCTTTTATTAATCCAATTGAATGATTTTCAGTTATAGAGATACTAAATTAATAGTCTTTGATTACTGATGATACACAAATTGGTATTGCGCAAAATCAACAGTCAAGAATGCGTAAGGGTATAATTAATGAGCAATAATCAGACAATTAATGATAGAACATAAAATAAAGAGTCAACACAAAGGTATATAGTGGTTCGGTCCGGATGACCTACTCAACTCTCGGGAATGACAGCGGTGGCCGGTATTCCACCGAGAGAGTATTCTCCGGGAGTATTACAATGCTAAGAGAGAGAGACAACAATGTGTGTAGATGTCTCTCATTGTGGAGAGAGCTTACATTATATAAGTTCAATAAAACGGTGACGTGAGGAAGGGATTTTTACCATTTTGGTAAGTACAATTTTGATAGGATTAGATCTCCATACCCCGATATTCTTTCCCTCGTGCTCCTATTCAGTCGAAGGATGATCCTGAGTTGGATTGAGCTTGATCCTGAGCTTGGACTTTGAGTTGGAGTGGGCTGAACTTGAGTCAAAGTAATTCCAATGGTGCTGGGGAAGACTGAGGAGGAGAGAGCAGAGAACGAAGGAGAGTCTGGGAGCCAGCCCATGGGCGGCGCCCCCCTTGATCCTTTGGGCGCTGGCCTCTTGGTGCTGATGGTTTGGACTTCTTTCTGGATACTGATTGCTTGGGCTTCTTGGTTTATTTTTGTTAGGCTTGGTCCAGTCAAATTTCAGGCTCATCAATTACAGCACTAACTACTTTTCAAAACTAACTTTAGCACTACTCCTAAAATGCCCTGATCGTGGGTTTTCTGGGGGTTTGAGTTGTTTTTCAACTTTCATATTTTCTTCATTTTATAGCCACTTCTTTCGACGATTTTTTCCTTTATCGATTGTTGATTGACTTTGTAACTCCAAGACAGTTATTCATTCTTTTAAACCAAAGTTATGAATGATCATCTCTCACCTCTTCTTCAGATTTTGACACGTGACAACCTTTTAATGATTTTAGGTTTGCCAACAATGCATGCATCGAACGCTCTTATAAATTTATATTTTAAATCTACAGAGTGTCAGCCTAAATTAAGCCTATGGATTGGTATATACAAGCCCTAGAATTTAGGATTTAAGGTTTAGGGTGTAGGGTGTGTGGAGCTGATCATGAGTTTTTTTTTTTCTTTTCTTCTGATCATGAGTTTAAGTTTGGCCTTGAGCTTGAAAAGGGCCAAGAAAAATAAAAATAAAAGAATTGGGCCCATATGGAGAATTGGAGTCACCACAAAGAAAATTCATGGATTCAATCCCTATCGTATATCATAAAACAAGTATAATTATTTTTTTTACACATTCTTTCTTTCTAACAACAATTATTGTTTCTATGCCTTTTCCTAGCACAAACCATCAGTACTTCAATATTACAAAATTATTTTCCTATCAATTAGGAAATTTTCCTTTAATTACATTATAGGATATTATATTGTGGATTGAATACGGAATTGTTCAAAAATAAAATAGAAGACTGAGTGGGATGGGAGTGGTTAAAGACAAGGAAGGCAATTTGGCGGTGGTTTCCTCACTTGACTTTCTAATAATTGCAGCGCTTCGATGAACTGCTTCCGACTTCTTCCTTCGGTTTGTAGCCATACCGTATAGTAGAGTGCAAAATTCTTTTTAATGGGAATAGTTATATTCAACCAAGCATTCCAGCGAAACAATCCTTTGACAACAGGCTCTGCCCAACACTGGGACTGATTGACTCTATACAGAGAGAGGAAAAACAACAATCCAACAACTAAGCTAAGTTACACACTTCGCTCAGTTACACACTTTGCTCGCTTTAGTTACATCCCATCTTCTAACAACTAAGCTAAGGGGGACTCGATCAGTTCACCAATAGCAGCAACAACGTCAGTAAAGGCTCGTTCCAAAAGAGATATATGTGGAGCGATTCCAGTCCCTTTTCACATAATACATCAACATAATACAATTTCATCACAACAATTACTATAAAATATACAATTTCTTTTGTAGTCAATGGTATCATGATTTCCAGTTTTATTCCCACATCACAATCACTATTGCTGCTTGTAAGTTTGATTTTTAATTTGTTTTTTCTTGCTACGATGATGAGAAACTTAGTGCTTTGGTTTCCTCTGCTTCCTCTAGAATGATGCAAATGAAAACGATAAGAATGATAACAATGACTGTTGGAACAACAATAGTGTAGACAGTTCGAGTTTTGCTATTGTCTTCGCCTGCAAAAGAACAGAAATATACTTTGATTATGTTATATTTCACTAGGCAATTTTTGGATATGGAATCCATATATAGTGATAATCGCTATACATCTCCGTAGTAATAGTAAATGTGTTTAGCATAATTAATCAAAATGTATCGCCTAAGTACTTTTGTTGAGGGACAGTATTAGAAGAGACAATAAACGAAGAGAAGACATAAAAAGAAATTGTAAATAGTCATCTACACATTTTGCTTATGTAAAATACAATCCCGTAATTTTAAAAAATTTACCAAATAACACCTTGTACGACTTTGTTAATTAGTGCGGTCAAATTAACCCTATTGTCCTTATGAGACTTAATTTAGGGACCTAAAAAGAACACAATCAAAACGATAGCTACAAGTGGTGGCAGCAAGGTTGGTGGTAGCGGCAGGGTTAGGGGTGGGGGCAGCTGGGTGTTGGTGGTGTAGCTGGAATATCATTGTAGAAACGCCCCAGCTCATACCTAAAATTACAGCTAGGTGTTAGAATTCTCACTCCTAATTTTCCATTGCAACAACCTGGAATCTGTCCAACAGCCCCTTCTAAACAGTCCATACATTGGGGTTCAGATAAATCGGGGGTGCACTGCATAAGCGCATATATCTTCTGAGAGCCAAGAACACTAATGTTCCCAGTAGCAACCTTGAGCAAAGAATCACCCGATGCAGCTTTGTTCCGTAGACTGTTGAACAAGCTTATCAGTGCCTTATTAAACTCAACAACGTTTGAAACATCATTGAGGTTCCACACATAAATTGCTGGACCAGTATTGACAGTGCGCAATATGGTTTTATTGGAGAATCTTACCATACAACTATCGTACCATCCCAGTGCCTCACTGTAATTTCCACAAACTTGTAGGATCTTACTAGCAGAATTATTGACACAATTACGACAGTTATTCAGCCCAACATCTGCACGACAAAGCACAATCGCACTAACTCTATTGTAGTTTTTGCCGACAGAGTTACCGTAAAAGCCGTATTTGTCAATTTTGGAGGAGAGGGAGGAGAGGAGGGTGGCCTTATTTGCCTCAAACAAGGGGGTAGTATGGGTGTTGTTTTTATTTGCCTCATACTCGCTGGCAGTAGTAACGTTGAGTCCACAGACGTAGCCTAGGAAATCAGGCTGCGAATTGATGAGGCCAACAAAGTTTAGGATGATAAGAGAAAGAAAGAAAGCCTTACTCCAACAAACCATTATTGCTGGTTGAGTATAGACTTTCAGTTGCAGAAATAGGGTGGTGAAGGATTGGTGTAGGTATGAACTAATTGGTTGAGTATAAACTTGCATTGCTGTTGTCATCTTAAATAGGCTGGTGAACAGGGGCGGAGCCCGAAAAATGCTTTAGGGTGGGCATATTAATAAATTTTAAATTTTTTGTATCAATGTTATAGACTTAATTTAAGGGATAATGAGATGTGAGGACACTTTTCAAAACTTATTTGGCTTTAAGTACCACTTCTAAACTTATCCTCCTTCAAGTCCTCTTTTTTATAAAATAGTTGACAATAAGTACATATTTTAAAGCATTTTCAAATTCCTTCTAAAATGTATTCCATAATTACCCCTGCAATAAATAGTGTATACTTACTTGAATGTGAGACTTTCAAGAATAGAATGTGAGACTTTTAAGATTCCTTTTAATATTTGTGTATCATTTAAATTTTAAAATTTTATATATATATATATATAAATATATATATATACACACACACACGTATATATGTATATATACACACACACACATATGTATATATATATATACACACACACGTAATACAGTGACATCAAACAGTGACACGCTTAACAAAAAAATAGTGACATCAAACAGTGACACGCTCAACAAAAATATTTGTGTTACTGTTTGATGTTACTCTTTTTTTGTTAAGCGTGTCACTGTTTGATGTTACTATTTTTTTATTGAACGTGTCACTGTTTGATGTCATTGTATTACGTGTGTGTGTGTGTATATATATGTGTGTGTGTGTGTGTG
>CM042186.1:1258656-1302019 GCA_023539305.1 Ilex asprella | reverse complement strand
AATATGAACACATCTTTTTTTCTTTCTTTCTATTATTAGAGCTAAAAATTAAATCCCCTACCTACTCTCTTTATGATAGGATTGGAAATGAAGACCCACCACTTATCTGGTTAGACTTGGAGGGAGTGTTAGCCACGAATAAGCCTCTGTGGCAAGTGTTGTGACTTTTGACAGGGTTGCGCGATGGTGAGATTAAGTTTTACTAGACACTGCCCAATAATGCTTTTTTTTTTTTCGAAAAGTTAAGAAAATGTACTAAGTACAACCAAGGAAATGACTCCTCAAAAACAGAGGAAGGCCAAGCAGCATTCAAAGGGAAGTGAAAAAAGAATACACACTTCCAGATGAATCCTGCATAGAGAGGCAAGAAGGGAGGAAGAATAGTCATTGAAGACAGTCCAACAATCCCCAACGTTGAACAAGCTGTCTATTCAAATCACAGAGTTTGAATTCGAGGGAAGCCATTTTAATTCTAATGGCCATTTGAACATTTTTAGAGATAGAATTAGCATCCCTGAGGAGACTTTTGAATCTTATGTTGTTTCTCTCCATTCATAACTAATAAAGAGTGGCTGCAAGGCTCAATCTAAGAACCTTTAGCATTGATTTTCAAATCCAATTAGAAGCAGTCCATTCAATCAGCTCGCTCTAGAGTCTAGGCTGAAGATTGATGCCTGAAGTGGCCAAAATAGAATTCCAAATCCCAACTGAGAAGGAGCACTCAAAGAAGAGGTGATGGTGGGATTCATCAGCATCTCTCCAAATGATGCATTCAGTTCCAAGATGAGTTGCGTAGGATTGCATTCTATTCAGGGTGTTAGGTTTGCAACCAATAGCAAGCTAGAGAATGGAGTAGTATATAGGAACCGATTTGCTATTCCAAACCAGTTTATGCCAAATAATCAAAGGGTATTTACTCCTGGTTGCCTCCTCCCATGCAAATTTGGATGTGAATATAGAATTAGCGGTAGGAGACCACTTCACAACATCCTCCCTACATGAATCCAACTGATAAGTAGGAAGATTATTGATGATATCTTGAGTAGAAAAAGAAGAACAAGTAGGCCATTGTCATCTATTGTCGGATATAATGTAGTAAACCTTGTAGTTTCCTAGCAAATTTTTCCCCTGAATATCCTCCAAGCTGCAGACAAGGAAAAGAGGCTCAAATTTATGCTAGTGATTAGACCAAAGACTGGTACTATTTCCATTTCCAATAATATGAACCATAAGAGGTCTCACAGAATGCCTAGCTTTAAGAAGATTGAGCCAATTCAATGAGCTAGCAAGAGGAGTTTTCAAATTCCAAAAACTTCTACCTTTGAAATAATAGGCATGGATCCACATAACCCAAAGTTTCTATTTTTTAGTGAAGAGAAGTCAAATGTATCTTAGCATCAAGGAGGAATTACACTCTCTGATATGCTTGATCCCTAAACCTCCTTTTTTTGGCTGACATACTTTATCCCAAGCAACCTTAGCAACATTGCACCCAAAATAGTCCCACTCTAGAGGAATTTTTTCATCATTTGCTCAATCTTATCAATAATCTGTTGAGGAAGAAAGAGGTGGGAGGTCCAGTAGGTTTGAATACTACTAATAACCGACTGAATAAGGAGGAGTCTACCAACATAAGAAAGATTTCTATTGATCCAAGACCCCACTCTTTTCTCAATTCTAACAAGTAATTCATTATAGTGATAATTCCTTAATTTGGATGAGATTAGAAGGACACCCAGGTATGTCACTGGTAATTGCCCCTCAGGAAAGCCAAGAAGACTCTTAATCTGATCCTTAACATCATCTTGAATGTCACACATGTAAATATTGCTCTTGGAATGATTAGCTTGCAACCCAGAGAGATCTTGAAATTGAATAAGGGCTAAGTTGAGGGTGCTCACAGAATTAAGGTTACCATAGTAGAAGAGCAAGAGATCATCAGCAAAGGAGAGTTAGGAGAGCAGCAGTTTCTTGCACCTCCGGTGAAACTTGAACACCCTAGAATCTCTAATTTTAGATTGAATAAGAACATAAAGGACCTCCATTGCAAGCACAAATAAATAAGGAGAGATAGGATCACCCTGTCTTAGACCTTTAGAATTGTGAAAAAAAACCTGCCAAATCACCATTAACATTGATAGAGAAGCTAGGGGAAGAGATACATTGCCAAATCCAAGTTCTCATAACATGAGGGAAATTAAAAGCTTCTAAAGCATCCATAAAAAAACTCCAATTGATAGAATCAAAATCCTTCTTTAAGTCAACTTTAATAGCACATCTAGGAGATCTCTTGTTTCTGTGGTAGTCCCTCAGAAGCTCTTAAGCTAGGAGGATGATATCACTTATCCTTCTACTAGGGATAAAGGCAAATTTGGATTGGCTGATAAGGTTTGGGAGGAATTTTTTAATTCTAGAAGCCAACAGTTTTGAGATGTCTTTATAAATAGTATTGCAGTAGACAATTGGTCTGAACTCATTCATAGAGGAAGGATTGGGGCACTTGGGGGCTAAAGCAATGATGGTTGAATTCATTTCCTTAAGGAGTTTACCAGTTGCAAAGAATTCCTTAATAGTATTGATGACATCATTCCCTATAACAGGACCAAGTTTTCTTGAAAAAATAGGCATTGTACCCATCAAGTTCAGGAGATTTAAAATTATTCATAGAGAAAAAAAAATGACCTGATTTCCTCATCAGTAAACATCTCAAACATACTAGAAGCCTGTGCATCAGTCACTTTGTTGTGGACAGTAGACTCCAGCATAGATCTTCTACTCATAGTAGGAACCAAATTGCAAGGGTGCCTAAAGAGATTCATGAAATGATCAATAACAACTCTCTTAAGCTCCTGGTTCCCTTCAACAACAAGACCATTATCATTCTTAATCGAAATGATTTTCTTCCTATTTCTCCTATTGATCATGGATTTAAAGAAGAATCTAGTGTTTTGGTCACCTTCTTTGAGCCAAAGAATCCTAGATTTCTATTTATACATTAACTCCTCAGCCTTAGAAGCAACAATGTATTTAGCTAAAAGAATCTTCCTCTCCTCCCTTTTAGAGTGGTCATTAGGGTTGGTATTAATGCTTCTTAGGCAATCATCAAGTTCGACCTTGGTCTTAACAACCAAATCAGAGATTGGCCCTTTTTCTCTACAAATAGTTTTGAAGATACTTTTGAGCAGTTTAAGTTTTTTACAAACTTTAAACTGATGAGAGCCATGGATAGGTTCACACCAAGAAGCAACCACGAGGTTTAAAAAATCAGTTCTAGCAGTCAGGTGATTGAAGAATTTGAAAGGAGCATTCCTATAGCTCATAGATTCACCATATCTTATAATAACAGGAGAGTGATTAGAGATACCTGAAGGCAAGAATTCAGCTTCAGATTGGTGGAAAGAAGAATTTTATCTCTTCTTAACAAGAGCTCCATCAAGTTTCCTTGAGATGCAACCAGAGTCATGTCTATTATTGCTCCAAGAATGAAAGATGCCAGAAAACCTGAGGTCTTCCAGCTCAGAACTCTGAATACAATCCTCAAACTTTACCATATCTTGAGTCCAATGACCAGAGCATCCACACGATTCTTTAGGATTTCTAATGACATTGAAGTCACCTATGATGATCCAAGGATCATTATTATGAAGACTAGTCTGCATAGTAAGGTCATGTCATAGCCTTCTTCTTTCAATCCCTTCATTCTAAGCATACACAAAAGTTAAATAGGAGTTAAGCTGACTACCCAGCTGCTGAACATGGAAATGAACATCTTGGTCAGATTCAAAGATCCTTCTAACAAGAAGGGAGTCAGGATTCCAAAATAGGGGTAACTCAAGTAATTAACAAGAGTATCTCAGTTTTTGAACAAATTCTCCATAATTCTATTCTTGTTCACCAATCTTACCTTGGTTTCAATAATGTTCATTAGGTCAAGACGCTAGCCCCTAACAAGCTTTTTTATTTCTTCCTGCTTTTTCGTTTTCTTTTGCTATGTTTTGCTATTAGTCAAAGCAGGTAGAGAGCTTGTTGGGTTATCAAGACTTGGAGCAACTTTAGGAGCATTGGGTGGAGGGAACATGGGAGGATTTGGACTAATATCCACAATCAGATTGCCACCCTCCTCAATAAGAAAATTGAATATATTATTGCTAGTAAAGCCAACAAGTAATTCAGAATAGGGGGATTGGAAAGGGGGGAGACAACATTCACCTAAGATTCATGTTGTAGATCTGCTGGTTGAAGACTAGGGGTGGCATTGACATCAACACCCATATGGGTTTGAGAGGGAGAATCAACCATAATAGTTTTTCATTTATCAACCACTGTTGGAATTGACTCTAGAAGGTTATCAGAAATTGATGCAACTAGATTAGCAGCAGTTGAAGTATTAGTCTAAGTTGCAGATGAGCGATATTGGGAGTCAGAGTAACCAAATATTTGGCAGTGATGGCAAGCCCTTGGCTTCCATTGATACTCTACTCTAATTCTCATTGTGTGCTAAGCATTTTCACCCCCTAGCTGAAGATCGAAAGTTTCAATCAGCTCTTCCTTTGCACTAACTTCAACACAAATATGTGCAAAACTGATTCTTTTCTTGCTAGAGGTTAGCAAATTAGCATAGAGGGGTCTATTAACTGGACTAGCCATGTAGCTCAAACCCTCATCAATCCAAAATTGGAGAGGAATGTTATAAAGCTTAATCCAAAGTGGGATGGAAGAGTGATCTTCCTTTGAAATGACAGAATCAGCCTGCCACTTTTTCATAATCTAAGGCCTCTCCTGAAATAACTAGGGGCCAGATCTTGCTTCTTCACTTTCAAACTTAAAGAAAAAGAAGCCATGGTCATTAGCAAGAACCTCCAACAAACTCAGGTTATTCCACACTTTGTGAGCAACGAATTTCACAGAAGAAAATACCAGTTTCTTTTTTATGAAATATCCTCCAAGACAACTACTACTCCATTCAGTACATCCTTTGCTCACCACTTCAGAAGGGGGTGAACAATAACCTTATCGTTGAGTCTCTTTGTCTAGTAGAATTTCAGTTTCATCTACTCCTAGGGAGGGATGGATGGATTTGGAATTGGGATTTTGGGTGTTTCCCACTCTTCCAAATTTCAAAACTTGATTCCATGGAGTTTTGGGAACTCTTTTGACTTGCTGGTTATTACCCAAATTATCACTCACAGAAGGGGAAGGGTCTTCCCCATCACAAGGACAGAAGCCACAAATTTGGTACTAGATCCAGAGGGGATTCAAAGAGAGGGGATTGAACTAGAGGGAATCAATTTGGAGCCAGAAATAGGGTCAATTAGCAAAGTGTTGTCTGACCCTAGACATTGAATGTGTGTTTCAACGCCATTAATGGCTGGGGAGGGGTTAATGGGGGTAGATTTCAAAGTTTCAGTGAGAACAGGAGGTGAGGGATTTTTCTCGCCTCCGTTAGTGACGGGGACATCATCCAAACAAGAAGTGTTGGAGCAAGGTCCCATGATGGAAGGAGAAGGCTGGAGATCAGTGAAAAGAAGGGAGGGTGAGGTGGAAGGAGGGATTTGAAAGGGAAGGAGAGAAGTAGAGGATGGCCATTTTTAGTGTGGAAACTTATTCTACTTGAGATTACTCAAAAAAGAAGGGGGCCCAAGAATGTTAAGGTGAATTCATTCATGAAGTTCTTATTAAGTGTGAACTTTGAACATTTATTATACAATACATCTTAAAATCATGTGAACATAGTCATAAACAGACGATATGGTGCATTATAGTTCAGGGTATTAGACTCATTGACACTCGTAGTGTACAGGCCACGTCGTCTTTGCACCTTTGCGTGCCAAGATCCACCGTGGAACATCAAAGCTAGTAATGTGGGAATAATAATTCATAATCTGAGAACACCTATATCGATTTGAGTCCAAATACATTAAATCAAGGCTATTTGAGCCCATCTAACGAAGTAGACATGATTTCGCAAAATGACGAGCATTACACATTGAACTTGAGCCCTAAACTATGCCTCTATCATACATTATCCCTTCATCTACATGTAAGATTCATTTTTTTTCCACTAAGGTTTATCTGTGTGTGGAGCTCAACATGATTACAAGTTTCTCCATGAACTTGATGTTGGATTGCTCCTTAAAGACCACTGAAAACACACAACACACACAAGGGAAAAAAATTAAAGGAAGAAGAACTGGATATTGTTTAGAGCTTGTATGGCACAGCTAGAATGTGAATTTTTTTACGAATCGTTAGAGTCACCAAGGTGAAAGAAGCATGAAAGAGTGTCTACTACTCAATTTAGTTTTTTGCATTTGTATGTGTGAACTCTACTGTAGTAATTCATCACATATGTAAAAAATTATAGACTAAATAAGCTAAGAACCACCAGTTCCCCTTGTGGCATAGCGATATTTCTTGAAGCCATATGACCAAAACAATCCAACCACTACCTCAATATCTTTCCTTTTTTTTTTTTTTGTTAATTGGGTCATCAAAACTTACCAAATGTAAGAAATGGATATGATATATTCAGTGGCATAATATGTATCAAACAAGTTACATTTTGCCCACAGCCAGTGTTGGGGGAAGTTGACAACACTCTAGAATAAGAATGTTTTGAAACACTGACAAAGATATAGAATAATACAATATATAAACCAGTAAAATAGATAGGTTCTCAAGAAGGATCATTTGTCATCTTCAAACCCTATCAACAAAAGCTCCAACGTAAAACAAACAACATAAACCAAAATATTACCAACATGCATATCATTATTGTTTGTAACCTCAAACAACACTAACGAGGATATAAATCTGTGATTGAAACCTCATTTACTGACACATTTTCAGATTTACTTTTTGGTTGACTAGATTGAGTCGTCCCTAAATCAAACTCTTGAAGCACTGGCATTTCGGGATCAATGCTACTATGTGAGAAGAATGCGGGTTCTGAAGGCCCTGGGAGAGTGAGAGAGAAGTTACTAAGCATAAGACCAACTGAAGCCATGGTTGGTCTTTCTGTTACATTTTCTTGAACGCATAGCAATCCAATGTGAATGCATCTAATTATGTCTCGCATTGAACCTGAACCAGCCTTCAATTCGGGATCTATCAGATTTGTTGTCGTCCCGTCCTGCCAATTTTTCCAGGCCTAAAAGAAGGAAATGTGTAGTCAAATTCTTGCGGTGGATTGCAATTGATTGGCCAGCAATTTATCATATATTTATACTTACATTGCTTAGAAGATCCTCTACATTCTCCCCATGTCGTAAACAATTATTCTTTTGACCACTTACAATTTCTAGAACTAACACACCAAAGCTGAAGACATCTGACTTAACTGAGAATTGTCCGTGCATTGCGTATTCTGGTGCCATATACCCACTGCAATTATTAAGTCATGTATTATTGATAGTAGAACTAGAAGATGGTGTCAGGCTTCAAGGTACATAAATCTCTACATGTTTTCCTAGACATCTCAACAAGTATAACTACAAATTTGTATATTCAAGATTGTATTTAAAGCAGTTGGCTTTCCCATATTTTTAATTAGATAATACAAGGTAACAGTTGGTTGTACTTTTTTGTGCTACTTGAGTGTTATATCATCTACACAAACAAAGATGGACACAAATTTATTTGATAATTGACTGTGTGAATGCAATACTTACTAGGTGCCGGCAATCCTACTCGTCTTGCCTTGAGTTTCATCCAGTGCAAAAAGTCTTGCCATTCCAAAATCTGAAATTTTTGGGTTCATTTCATCATCCAACAAAACATTACTAGCTTTTAGATCACGATGAATAATCCGAAGCCGAGAATCTTCATGAAGATAAAGAAGTCCCTTGGCGATGCCTCCAATGATGGTGAAGCGGTGATCCCAATCCAAATATGCTCGTTTGAGTGGATCTACAATTCCAGCCAATCATATGTTTTAGTAAAAACTCTAAGAAATAAAAAAAATTTTCGGATAACAATAATTTCTCACATGGATGTTAGCTTTGTGCTATAATTTAGCAAAACAAGTTTGAGATAGGGGTTTTAAATGGTTATTTAGGTCTGATGTTTTCTGTTTAATATTCTTCGTAAGTAAGTGGACATGAAGTAAATTAACTCCATAAAGATTAAGAAATTTAGAAAAGCTAGCGGGCTGTCATACCAAATATGAAATGATCGAGACTTGCATTGGGCACAAACTCATATATAAGAAGCCTTTCTATTCCTTCTAGGCAAAAACCTAAGAGCCTAACCAAATTCCTGTGTTGAAGTTTCGCCAGCAACAAGACTTCATTCTTGAATTCTACTTCACCTTGTTCGGAATCGGAGGACAACCTCTTCACAGCTATTTCTTTTTCGTTTGGAAGCTTACCCTGTAGTTAAATTGGTACCAATGTTAATCAAATTAGTTCCATTATGCCAAGCAAGTGTTCGATTTGATACAACTTTGACATATTTTCATATGAGAATGTTCTACCTTGTAAACAGCCCCAAATCCGCCCTCTCCAAGCTTGTTGTTGTCAGAAAAGTTATCCGTAGAACTTTTTATTGTCTCAAAGTCATATTGCAAGGTTTCTATGCTGCTAATTTCATCCACGGCTTCTCAAAAATCCAATAAAATTTGACATGAATATAGCAGTATAAACAAGAGTAGCACATAGATGTAGCTATTGCCTCACAATCTTAGCAAACGTACATATATAACATTTTACTCTAGTGGGTACAATTTTTTATTTTTTTTTGGAATTGCTCAAAACGCTATATATAAAGTAGAGCATGCTTGTTAAGGTGCATGGAGGAAAAATAATATTTGAGCATGCATGAACTTACTCTTAGTTTCCTCCTTTGGCGCCCGATGCATCCTCTTTATTTGAAAGATGCAAATGCAAACAATAAGAATCACAGAAATCACAATTACAATGATAATAATGATAACGGTGTGAGTTGTGCCAAGTCCAGTTGTCCCATGGTCCTTCCCTGCAAAAAAAAAATGCTTTGATTGCAGTATGTCTGGGTCATGAATTTTATAGATTTATTACTAAAATGACAACCATCCACCAAATCGAATTAATCCTTTTTCGGGAGACTCTCAACTAAATGTTTTCCAAAGAAGTGAAAAGGAAACACGACAAAAAAAAAAGAAGACAAAAGTTACAGAATTCTATACCTTTCGAGCTCTCTACCTTTTGTATAGGTTGTAAAGTTACAATAGGTGATACCTATTGTATTTTGTAAGGGTATCACGCCGACACATGATACAACAAAATGATCGAATATAAAATAGGCATAAAAGAAAAAGGGGACGGGACTGGAGAGGATAATACAAAACATGAAGGTTACTAAGCCTTTGTTGACATCACAATAACATTCTGTGTGAATTGCAAATTAAAACAAATTAATTTGGCATTATATATTGTGCGTCGTATCTATATCCGTGTTTGCAGGTGCCTCAGCTTACACAAGATGTGCATGGTGTTGGCTCAACTATTCAGTCTAAAATCAACAATCAGAAGCATACCTAGAGTTGGCGATTGAGGTGCACTTGCCGGAGTTTCATTGTAGCCCACATTTTGAGTTTCATTAAAGAACGGGTAATTCTCAAACCTAAGAATACAGCTGGGTACTAGAATTCTTCCTCCTCTTTTTCTATAACAACAATTCGGAATATCCCCTGCAGCCAAATCTAGGCAATTGATACATTGTTGCTCAGACAAATCAGGAGTGCATTGTGAAAGCGCATATATGGTCTGATTGTTAGAGACACTAATGTTCTCTGCAGCATACTTTCGCAAAGGACCACCCGATGCTGCTTTGTTCCTTAGGCTGTCCACTAAGATCCTAAGTGACCGATTAAACTGAACCACGTCTGGTGCTTCAAGTTGGTTCCGGTAAAATAGTTTTGGTTCATATTGGACTGTGCGGTATCTATCTCGACTTGAAAACCTTAACAAACAATTATCATACCATCCAATTGCCCCCTTGCAGTTTGGACAAAGCTGCACGAGCATACGAGTAGAGTCGTTAACACAACTGCGACAGATATCCAGCTCAAGATCTCCTCGACAAAGCACAAATGCATATATTTTGTCAGTGTTTTCGCCGACGGAGGAATTGTAAAAGCCATATCTGTCAACATTGGTGGAAAGGGAGGAGAGTAGGGTGTTCTTGTTTGCCTCATACTTGCTGGTAGTGACATTGACTCCACAGCGATAGCCTAAGAAATTAGGCTGCGCATTCGTGAGGCCAACAAAGTTTACGATGATATGAGAAAGTAAGAAAAACAGTTTCCAATATACCATTATTATTACTGATATTGTATGACACAAGATTTCAGTAGAAGAAATAGGCTGGTGAAGGATGATGAACTTTATGAACTTGCACTGCTGTTATCATTTATGTTTATAAGAATCCTAACTGAAGGTTCGTCGTCCTCTGTTCAAATTGACTCTTGACTTGGAAGATTCAAACTTTTGTATTACTGTTGTGGAAAATTCGCAAAGATAATAAACGGTTGATTGGGACGGGGGGAGGTTAAAGACAAGGAAGGCAATTTGGAGGTGGTTTCTCAACCTTGACCTTCTGAGCAGCCAACTCTTCCCACGATTTTTTTATTATTATAAGGTGTCCAGGTTTTCGCCGATAATTTCTTTGAACTCAACAGTTAGTCTCCGTGGTTTGGGTTGTTCCATGATATATTGGTATTTTTTTTTTTACAGTGTGTCTAAGTTTACGCCGATTACTCTTTCAAATTTAACGACTGACCTCTGTGATTTGAGTTAATCTCATGATATATAGATACCTAAGACCTGCTACTTTGAAAATCATAAAATGCCATTTTCTTTCAGTTTCATGATTCATCTGATTCACAAAATCTATGGCTAATATAGAGGGAGTGTTAACCACGGAAATAAAATGTCATTTTCTTTCAATTTGTGACCATTGCCTTGTGGATTAGTGTTGGTCATTCGCAATCCATCTGTCACACCCTTTAATGAACCAGCGTGCTGCTTGGTGCAAAGACTTTCAGTCAACACCAAATTTGACGGGAGAGCTCCCCTAAACCAAATATATTGCCTTCGCTCGGGCTCCAAGTCAAAGCAGGGACATAATGCAGTTCCCACCACTGCCCGGTTCACAGGTAGAAAATATTCATCACAACGGTAACACAATTGTCTTATAATACATTAAATAATTATTCATGTGTTCTAATAAATCAAACAGTTACATCAAACAATTACAAGAAATTAAAACACTAACCCAATTTGTCATTCAGTTGTTTACTTAAACTAAAGAGTTACATCATTTAGTATTTAGTATCACAACATGGTTACACTAATTATATACTCAAAATCTGATTTATCCTTACCAAACGAGTTTATCATTACACTAAATTTTAGTGTAACCTCGTCGTGATACTAAATGATTTAACTCTTTGATTTATGTAAACAACTGAATGATAAATTGAGTTAGTGTCATAATTTGTGTAATTGTTTGATTAAACTGTTTGGTTTATTAGAACACATGAATAACTGTTTGGTGTATTATAGGGTAATTGTAACTAGTTAGTGTAATTGTGGTTATAACGTTGATATAAGGAGAGAGAATAACGGTGAGAGAAAATAGTGGGAGAGAAATGAAAAAAATAAATCAAATATTTATATATTTAAAAAGAAAATAAATAAATTATCGAAGAAAGAGAAAAAAATAGGGGAGGGAGAGAGTAACCAAGAGATAGAAAATAGGAGGGAGAGAGTAATGGTGTGATAAATAAGGGGCGAGAGAGAGAGTGAAAGAAGAAGAATTATATATAATTTAAGGAAGGGTAAATAAGTAAAAAAAAAGTCATTTGAATCTTATACATAATTACAAAATATTTTATTAAAATTAAATTTAATAGAGTAAACAACTTATTCATACATTTACTCTCAAATAAGACTAAAAAAATATACCCACACCAAAAAAAAAAAACCTAAGAAGATACATAACTAATGGGTCATGGACCCATGACTATGAATTGGGCTACCTCATGGGCTGGATCCAAACTCAACAATCTCCCTCTATAGTTCATGTGGGAACCCAACTAAGCTCGTCTTATTTCAACAAATATCAAGTTTTTCCTTGAACGATGATTTAGTCATCATATTTGAATTGTCAGTAAGAATATTTTCTACCTGCGATAACTTCATCTCCAATAGATTACGGATCCAATAATCTGAGTTATATTGCTACCAAAATCTTCAGCGAGGACTTTGCAAGTTTTTGGTCGGTCACAAGTCACCCCCGTCAACGTGAATCCCCACTGATCACAGTTCCTGTTGCCGTCAACCCCATGGCATACGTGGTCCTCTTGAAAATGTTCCAGTCTTTGTTTCAGACGTTCATTAATTGGACAAGTTCAAATTGCTGGTCCCCAAACCTCCCAAAGTCCATGGACTCACAATCACCAAAAGACGCCTCCGTTCCGAAAGCAAAACGAATAAAAAAATGAAAAAAAAACAAAACAAAACAAAACCAAAAAGACTTTTGAGGACTTCCTGAATTAATTAGATTGCTAGAAAACACTAGAAAGAGAAAAATATCTTGATTGTGATGGGAGTTGTTGAAGACCAGGGAAGGCAGTTGAGAGGTGGTTTCCCCATAGTTGAATTTCTTGGTCTCCATTGTCGAGTGGGGTGGTTCATTGTGGTAACGAACGAACTTCTCACCCAGAGGTTAGAAGTTTGTTCACGAGAGTAATAACGGATGTGGTCAATGACCTCATGATCTCACAATGAGGGTCTATCGGGGTAATCTCTAGTGTTCTCCTTGCTTCCGCCCCTTTTTCTCCCAACAACAACAAAAAAAAAAAAACTTCTTGGTCTCCTTGATGGAATATAATTTTCTTTCATAACGTTGAAGATTTGGATAGTTCACATTTATGATGGGAACATTGAAGTGATTTTTCCATCTTGGTCACGGGATGAAACGATCATTTTATTTACTTAGACTGCGAAATATGGATGTTTTTCTTTTTTTTTAAAGTTCTCTTGCGTTTTCGTGATGGGTGTGATGTAATAGTGCTCACAATGCGAAATTTTAGGCTCCACACACTTATTATGATGTTCCATCTTGGAAGCTGAAATTTCAAAACTAAATTGAACGTAAAAGAGGCATTAGGTCTCCAAGAATCAACATTTCATCTGTATCAGAGAAAACATAGTCAAGGGGATATAAGACTTCTGTTGGTTTCACAAGGATAAAAGAACAGATGACAATTGCAAGCGGAATGGTGAAGCACGGTTATAGTTTAGAAAGCACAAACAAAAATGCGAGATACAATAATGACATGATAGGGATAAAATGATATGACATGCAAGATACGTCTACAACACACATGCCCAAAATGTTCGTATCTGACAATTTCATAGTCATTGTAAGAGGCCAAAAGTGAGGATACCGCTTACTGTAAAAAGTGGGTTTCCATAAATTTCGATGCAAGGTGGCACACTTTCCTTTCTCTCAGTATTTCAATTTGGGAAGTTCCTGATTCCTCTCCAACAATCTTTCTGGATATATTTTGATTTCGTTGTGATTTCGTCTTTTTCGTTTATCTTATTGCCTAAATTTTAGGCGGGTCTTTATCTCTTTTGAAACAGCTTGGACAATGAAGGCCGAACACATTCAATACTTGTCAAATATGTTAATCACCTCGGTTTGGTACAAACCGAGCTCTTCTTTTACTCCGCCAAATACTTTTTTAGAAGTGAGCTCGGTGCCAATCGAGCTCTTGTCTTGTTTTGCTCCGCGAACGTTCGAGCTTGATAACAAAAAGAGCCGATCTGCTGTTGATCTTACCAAACCACTGACTAGGTCGTTTCGGATAACAGGACTGGCAAAGGACTTCAAATCTTCGGTCATGTGCCAAGTCTTCTCAACATCACGTGAGTCCAATTAATGCTAGACCACGTGTAATAATGGAGGTTAACCCTTTTAGTCATATTTTTCAATAAATTTTTTATCAATAATACAAAAAATTAGTAATTTTTACTTTCAATAAAGTATTGATTGTTTCATTGTGGTATATGTATTAATTGGACGTGATTAGTTAAATAAATAAACTCCAAGATTCAACTATTTGGTTTAGTTAAAAATTCTTATTGCAAGATATATATTTGTAAAAAATGTCCGTGTGCCCTCAACGAAGTAAGAATTTTTCTTTATATGGTTTATTATACTAGACGAAAAAAGCAAAGGCTAAAATTTCTTATATATTGCTATACGTAGAGATTGTGTACAAATATTGACGAATACATTACTCTTAAAAAAGTATTCGTGGTTCATAGGTGACAACATTTTCTCGATATTTTTGTCACCTTCTCCATTTTTTACTTTTATTTTCCAAGAAAGGTATCATATCTTCTTCGTTAATGTCTTGCTCCAGAAATTGGTGCAGTCAAAGTGATTTTCCAATGGTAGGTGGGATATTTTATAGCTTGTCTTGAATTCCTTTCATGAACAGTTACGTGATAGCCACGTATGTCCTATCTGCTACAAAAAAAAAAAAAAAATCTTCTACAATATCTAACTGCACCGGAGGGTACATGCCACAATCCATTAATAACCACGCAAACAACTCATAAAACAATATAAGATGTTTAAGTTAACAAACAAGCATGAACTTAAGAAGGATCAGTAGCATCTTCGAACCCTATTAACGAAAAACTCCGATCCAAAACAACTAAATTGAACCATTATGTTATCCACACATGCTTATTACTGTCATACATAACTAGAACACTATCGAGGATATAACTCAGTAATTGAAGCCTGATCTACGGACCAATTATCAGATTTATTTATTGATTGATTGGACTGAGTCGCCCCTGAATCATCCTCTCGAATCAATGCCATTGTTGGATCAATGCTTCTTAGCATCAACGATGCTGGCTCAGATGGTATTGGAAAAGTGAGAGAGAAGCTACTAAGCATCAGAACAACGGAAGTCATAGTTGGTCGATCTGCTACATTTTCCTGAACACAGAGCAATCCAATATGAACGCATCTCATGATGTCTGGTATAGAACCTCCACTATTGGCCCTTAATTTGGGATCTATTATATTTGAAGTCCTCCCATCCTGCCATTTTTTCCATGCCTACACAAAGGATTCATTAGACGTCACAATCTTTTGGGGAATTGTATATATGGTGCTAGGAATGTATCGTATTTATTTACACTTACGTAGCTCAGAAGATCATCTACATTCTCTCCATGTTGGAAGCAATTGTTTTTCTTACCACTTATTATTTCTAGAACTAATACTCCAAAGCTAAAAACATCTGACTTAACAGAGAATTGTCCATGCATTGCATACTCTGGTGCCATATATCCGCTGCAATTATTACATCCTAAATGTATTAGTAGTACTAGAAGTTGAAGAATGTACTCAAACCTAGGCATTTCAATAACTAGTTGTACTTTCAAGATTGAACTCAAGCTGATTACTTGATTAGGAGAAGGTAATACTCACTAGGTTCCCACGATCCTACTTGTATTGCCTTGACTTTCATCAAGTGCAAAAGGCCTTGCTAGCCCAAAATCTGAAATTTTAGGGTTCATCTCTGCATCTAATAAAACATTACTAGCTTTGAGATCACGATGAATGACTCGAAGTCGAGAATCTTCATGAAGATATTGAAGTCCCCTAGCGATGCCTTCAATTATTTTGAAGCGCAAATCCCAATCCAAGTTTGCTCGTTTGATAGGATCTGCAAATTCAACCAGACATTTGTAATAGGCAAAGCTTAGAAAAATCATAATTCTTTCATAAAACTCTAATGCATCACATTTATTTTAGTTATGTGCTATATTTTTTCAAAATACGTTTGGGATAAGTATTTTTAATGGTTATTAACGTGTAGGTAATTTCTGTTTGATACTATGCATACATTTCTAAATTAAGTTGTTTAAGATTAAAACATTTGAAACGCTAGGATTTTGAAGGGTTATCATACCAAATATAAAATGATCAAGACTTGCATTTGGAACAAACTCATATATGAGAAGCCTTTTTGTTGCTTCTAGGCAAAAACCAAGGAGCCTAACCAAATTCCTGTGCTGAAGCTTCACCAATAACGAGACTTCATTCTTAAATTCCTGTTCACCTTCTTTGGAATTCCTTGATAACACCTTCACAGCTATTTCTTGTCCGTTTGGAAGCCTACCCTGTAGATATATTTTCGAACCAGCATTATAAAATTAGTTCTTTCAAGTAATTTCAGTGTTCGGTGTGACATATTTTCATATGAGAATGTTCTTTTACCTTGTAAACAGTCCCAAATCCACCTTTTCCAAGCTTGTTACTATGAGAGAAGTTGTCTGTAGCAATTCTTATTGTGCCAAAATCATACTGCAAGGTCTCTATGATGCTGATTTCATCCAGGGCTTCACAAAAAACCCAACATATTTGGATATGAATTTAATGCAGTAGCCAAATAAAAGTGCCATGAATAAGCAAATGTCAATTTGTACGGTATGTTGTCTGCAACATGTGCAAATGTCTTGTTTACAAATTATGCTCGATAGCTTAAATCATTAGAGAAAGGGTGAAAACATTACATTTTGAGGATCCCCATACATGGAGGTAGATTATGTATTATTAGGATAACTATGCGCATGAATGGAGCAAAAGCTCTTCCTGCTATGATATGATGTTTTTACCTAACCTTCTAAATGCGAAATTAATAGGTAAGAGTACAACAATACATCTACCAACTACCCTGTTCAGTGTAACATTATATAACCATATATAAATTTTCCTACTGGTGTACAGCAATGGTGTGGTGTTCAAATCCCATTTACTAATCCCAGTTTTGCTAAATATAAACGAGAACAAGAATAGTAAGATGATGGAAGACTATATTTGAGAATCAATTTGAACTTACTCTCATTTTTCTCCTTTGGCTTCCGATGCTTCTTCTTTGTTAGAAAGTTAAAAATGCAAACCATAAGAATTATAGAAATAACGGTTAGAACGACAATAATAATGATGGTTCGGGTTGCGCCATTGTTTTTGCCTGAAATAGAACAAAAATGTGCTTTGATCACATTACGTTTGAGTTGTAAATTTCAGATCCTATTAATACTTTTTTGAGATAATCTAACGAGTAAGGCACATATTTTCGAAGAAGTGAAAAGCAAAGACAAATTTGTCCCTTAAACTATATAATTTATTTTAGTCGACCCCTTTGGTTAATATTAGCCAGTAAATGAGATAAATTAATGGTTAATCTTGACAAAATTTGCACATTTAATATTAACAGAATCAGTGTCATTTAACGATTAATCTTAATGACAAGGGTCGATTGAAATAAATAACATAATTAAAGGGTAATTTGAGATAATTGAAAGTTTAAATGACAATACTAAAGTCAAAGTTCAGGAGACAATTCTAAAATTACTGAAAACTTAATAGACGTGTAGCATCAATATAATCACAGTTACTAATATTCGATACAAAATATTGTACGGTTTGATTTACAAGTAGACAAGACTTAGTTATAATTCATTTGAGGTTGATTTATGATTCAAAAAGCGTAGTTACAACCGAACATAATCGATTTATCACATCCAAAAACTTAGGATCAACTTTAAAATATTAGGAACGATTCCAAACAATTTTGTTTTGGAAAGTAAACTCACTAGATTACCTTATCAGTTATCAAAGTATAATTCCTCAATATCTTACCTGATAATTCCAACAAAACAAGAGTGGGTTTACAACTACACAATAGTCAGATATGTAATAGAGACATAAAAAAAGAAAGAGGAATTAGTACTGCAGGACAATGGGAAGAAAAATGATGTTTCACCCAGATTTTCTTGACATCACTGTAACAATCTGTAGAAATAGCAGATTAAATCCTATACCTGGAGGTGGCGCCGGAGTTTTATCGGTGTACTGAGTTTGAATTTCACTGTAGAAACGGTAATTCTCATAATGAAGAGTACAGCTGGGTGATAGAATTTGCCCTCCTATATTTATAGCACAACAATTCGGAAGATTTCCTGCAGCCAAATCTAGGCAATTGATACATTGCTGCTGTGATAAATCAGGAGTGCACTGTAAAAGGGCATATGTTGTCTCATTATTAGAGGCACTAATGCTCCCCGATGCGAACTTAAGCAGAGAACCACCTGATGCTGCTTTGTCCCTTAGGCTGTCCACCAAGGTCCGTAGTGACCGATTAAACCCAACCACGTCTGAAACAGTAGCAAAGTTCCAAGTCGATACAGTGGGTCTAGTTTCAAGGGTGCCGAATATATTTTGATTCGAGAACCTTAACATACATGTATCGTACCACCCAACTGCACCCTTGAATTTTGGACAATGTTGTCCGATCATACTAATAGCGTCGCTAATACAACTACGACAAGTATCCAGCTCAGCATCTCCTCGACAAAGCACAATTGCATAAACTCTATCAGAGCCTTGGCCAACGGAGGAATTGTAAAAGCCATGTTTATCGATATTGGATGAGAGGGAGGAGAAGAGGGTGTTCTTATTTGCCTCATACATACTGCTAGTGCCATTGCCTGTACAGTTGTGGCCTCCGAAAGCAGGTTGTGCAATGGTGGGGCCGCCAAAGTAGTTTAAGATCAGAATATGAGAAAGGAAGAAAAGCAGTACTGTCCAATAATCCATTATTTCTGTATTGTAAGATAGGCTGGTGGAGGACGATGATGATGAACTAATTGGTTTGAGAATAGATCACTTGCATTGCTGTTATCTCAACTTGTGTATGGTCGTGCTCGAGGTCCTCCTCCTTGCTACATCTTGACTCTTGACTTGGAGGATTGAAAGTTCTACACATCTTTTTGTGGAAATTTTGGCAAGGAAATTGAAACTTTATTTTATGATCCCCACGGTTAAGTCATTTTGCAGATCATCCTCTTACTTACAAAAATATCATATATTCTCTGGGTAATTTGTGTACTAAAATGCAGGAGTAACTCTAATTAGCAAAAAATACTTGAAATGACCTAACTACCCTTCTCTTGTTAAACCACGACCATTTTCTTCTATGTGACAAGATCTAAATCTTTGGTATCTATCTTCTCTCCCTTCTCTCTACAGCAAACACAACACCAATGCGCCTAAGGTGGGCATTTGTTGCTGAAAAATGCTACACAATTGAAATGGAATCTAAAAATTACAACTCAAATGCATATCATTTCTTAAATGAGTGAGTTTTATTAAAAAAATTGATGTGACTCATTCTTCTAAGAGATGATATGCATTTGAGTTTTAATTTTTTTATTTTATTTTATTTAGATTGTGTAGCATTATTTTTGTTACTGTTGAAAGGAGAAAGATGCATGAGAGAGATAGAGAGACAGAGAGTGAGACGTGTCGAAAAATGTCTGGGAGATGCAGAGCGACGTGGACAGAGATTTCAGCAGAATTAAAGACAATTTTGTCATTTTACAAATGTTTTTCCATACCAAGTTCTAACCGTGCACACTCTGCTCGTGTTTGTTGATTCATAATCAACAAAACTAAAGGCTAGCTTATATAATATTTTCAAAGGTAAGGGGGTGATCCGCAAAAGTGTCTGATCATAAGCTTTGAAGTGAAGTTTTCCAAGACAATTAAAACGGTCATTGGGATGGGAGTGGTTAAGACAAAGGCAGGCAATTGGCAGGCGATTTCCGACCTTTGACCTTCTGTTCACCCCCACAGCAAGATTATTCACCTAGTTTTATATTTTATATCTCTTGGACTAAAAGACATAATTTTAAATTATTGTATATTTTCATAAAGTTACTATTGATACCCTTTAAATTAAAATATATTATTACATATGGTTACATCTTTTATAAAAAGTCACTAGGGAGTCTATAAATAATTGATTTCTAAAATATATCATTGAACAATTTAAGAATTACTCTCTCATTTTAGCTCTTTCAATTATCCAAAATACTGAATTAAATATTCAGTTTTTCTTCTCTCTTTGCATATTGTTGCATTATTATTTCAAGTTCGGTTCAAGTATAAACACAAAATTGTGCTCGTTGAAGTATTAAAGATTGAAATATTGCATTTTCAAGAATGAAATTTGTTATATCTTGAAAAATAGTTGTTTATTAACCTTAAGTACCGAGAGAGAGAAAATCTGTCTTAAGAAAACTATGATTACATAGGGTTCGTATTATTGTTTTTATTATTGAATTTTTGAATTTCTGGATTTTACTATTCGTACTATTATGCGTCAATGTAAGTGCATTGGTTTTGATTTATGTACATTCTATTTACATTAGTGCATAAGTTAGACTTTATACAATTTAATATAATATAATTATATTCATATTTTCTATAACAGACAAAATGTAGTCGATTTTTCAGTCCGTTAGGTACCTCATCGCCCATCCTTTTGTCTTGGAAGAATTTTCAGATAAGAGGTTCCAAGTGGGTACTTGAAGGGGTTAACCCCCATTATTATACGTATTCTAGCATTAATTGGGCTCACGTGATGTTGAGAAGACTTAGCACGTGACCGAAAATCTGAAGTTACTTGCCAGACCTGTTATCTAAACCGACCTAGTCAGTGGTTCGGTAAGATCAGCAATAGATCGGCCCTCTTTGCTACCAAGGTCGTACGTCAGTGGAGCAAAACAAGACAAGAGCTCAGTTTGTACCGAGCCAACTTCTAGAAAGTGTTCGGCGAAACAAGAGAAGAGCTACGTTTGTACCAAACCGAGGTGATTAACATGTTCGACACATATTGGATGTATTCGGCCTTCATTGTCCGAGCTGTTTCAAACGGTAGACAGAAAGATAAAGAACCGCTTAAAATTTAGGCAATTAGATAAATGAAGGAGACGAAATCAAAGATATCTAGAGAGATTGTAGGAGGAGTATCAGTAACTTTCCAAACTCAAATACTGAAAGAAAGGAAGGTGTGCCACCTTGCATCGAAAATAACGAAAACCCTAAAAGGAATACAGTCTATAAAAACTAGAAGAATCCAAGGGGAAAGGTATGTTGAACCCTCCTTGTCATCTAGCAATTCCTACGTTCCATTACTAACTTAAGCATCGGAGTGCCTTCGATCGAAGCACTTCGATCCTGGGCATTTTGTTCGTTTTGTAGGAAGGAGATTGAGATGTAAAGCATAGACATCACAAATCGAGTGTTGGAGGTATTATTTTTTGCCTCTACATTTTGGCGTCGTCTGTGGGAAACATTGAATTTCTCATCATTCGAACAAAAAGGTACAATGTCAAGACTCATGAGTGCGATCGGATCACCTATCGGCAGCCTTGCTTTAGGGAGTTCAAATCCTGCACCCCCTCCGGCGGATAGCAACATAAGGTTGCATGCAAGCAGAAACCCACCCAGACTCCATGGGGATGATAAGTTATCCTCGGCGAGTTTCAGGCCCTCCAGAAACAAAAGCCAACAAATCGAAGGTCATGCTGAATCCCTTCGGGCCGATGATGAAAATCATTCACTGGCAAAGTTGGTCCAATCACTACAGGATCAGCTTGATGCTCATGACAGCTTGTTTAAAAAATCTTACGCTCGGGAGAAAGACCTGGTAAGAGAAAACGAAGAATTGAAAGTCAAGGTTAGAGAGATGACCATGAAAGAAACGAAGGAGAAACAAGAAAGAGAAGTTTGGCGTGACAGTATGGAAAAAAGACCGAGCAGAGCCAGAACTGTCGACGAAGACAAACACCAATGGAAGAAACCCCGGGTCCAAGAAGACGTATGGAAGCAGTACATCGATGATGAACTCAATAGTCACTTGAGGAAACCAGATCAGAGGTTAGCTAGGGACCTAGCTAGAAAGGCAACCAGAGAGTATGGAGACGGTTTGGATTCATCCCCGTTCGCAGCATGGATTGAAACGGGACGAATCCCTAGTAAGTTCACCGTTCTGAACTTCAAATTATACGATGGAAAAACCGATCCAACCTCACATATCAAGCACTACCGATAACTCATGACAATTCACAGAAGAAACGAGCCCCTGCTCTGCATTATCTTCCCCAGCAACCTCGGGGAATCAGCCATAAAGTGGTTCGACAGCCTGCCAAGAGGGACGATTGATGATTGGGCTCGGTTAGTCGAGCAGTTTACAGCTCGGTTTACTACGAGTAGTAAGCAGTCTAAAGATGTCGGAGCTCTATTGACACTCAAAAAGAAAAATAACGAAAGCTTGCGAGAGTATGTCCATCATTATTGGGAAACTATGAATGAAGTCGAAGGGTGCAGTCAAGAGATTGCAGTTGCATCATTCAAGATCGGATTACCGAAGGAAAATCCACTGTACCAGTCACTGACCAGGAGGCCGGCCACAGATTTGGAGGAGCTTATGGCAAGGATCGAAAAATACGCCAAGGTCGATGACGACCTAACTAGGGAAGTAGTCAAGGAGCTATCAATCATGAGACAGTTCGACAGAGACAAACAGGCAAAGCCGAACAGAGACGGAATAAGGAGGAACGACAAGGATGGTTACCCCTGAGGATGCCCTTCCTAGGAGTAAACACCTTGTTCGAAGAACCGATACATAAGATACTAAGCCAGATCAGGAACAAGCCCTTCTTCAAATGGCCAAATAAGTTAATAGGGGACCCCTCTAAAAGGAACCCGAACTTTAAGTGCTCATATCACCGAGATGTTAGCCACATGACTGAGAACTGTAGGACCTTGAAGCAACACTTAGAAGAATTGGTTAAGGCGGAACACCTCTCAGAGTTCCTTGAAGGTGGACAGGAAAACGAAGGAGGAGGATCTGAGACAAAGGATGACAACAACACACCAGCAGGTATGATTAATGTGATTCACGCTACCACCAACCCGAATATGTCCACAAATAACTCTGCCCGAGCTTATATTCAGAAGGCAGCTAAGGAAAGGGAGGTCTATGAGTTACAGCTAACCCCGGAGGTTACGCACAAAAGAATCAGGATGGAAGAGTCGCCAGAAGCAATCTGTTTTACCGAGCGAGATCTGGTCAGAGTACACCAGCAGCATAACGATGCTCTAGTGGTGATGTTTCGGATTGCCAATTTTGACATTAAGAGAGTTCTGATCGATCCCGGGAGCTCGTCAGAAATCATGTATATGGATCTATTTGAAAAGCTCGGGCTAAGGAAAAAAGACCTCAAGCCCTCAAACACACCACTCGTTGGCTTTAGTAGTAAAATAGTTCTGCCCAAGGGGAGGATCACCCTACCTGTAAAGGCCAGACAAGTTTGTGTTATGACCGAGTTCGTGGTAATAGATACGATATCAGCATACAACGCAATAATGGGACGGTCTTGGTTGCATGAGATGAAGGCAGTTCCTTCGACATATCATCAAATGTTGAGATTTCCTTCAACTGATGGAATAGTAAACATTCGAGGGGACTAGTTTAGCTCGAGGACTTCTCTTTTGGCCTCAGAAAAAGCGAAAGATAAGTATCGAGAGAACGGCTCGGCGGCAGAAGTAGAAAAATAGCAATCAATCGTTGACAGCTCGGGCAATCTTCACAACCCAACTGTCGATAAAAAACCTAAAGTACCTTTAGGCACTGAGAAAGAAGTCACAAACCGAACCATCGAAGACTTGTCTAAAGTACCTTTAGACAAGAATGGAGACGTGGACAAATATTTCATGATAGGAATAGCTCTTAGCCCCGAACGGAAGATTGAGCTCATCGCCCTACTGCGAGAGTATGCTGATGTATTTGCATGGAGTACCAATGATATGCTCGGCGTACCGCCCGAAGTCGTATGTCATCATCTAAACAGCAACCCGAGCTACAAGCCAGTTAAGCAAAAGCTCCGGAGGTCGGCCCCTCAGCATTGGGAGGCGGCGAAGGAGGAGGTGGCCCACTTACTAGAATCGAAAATAATTAGAGAGGTAAAATACCCAACCTGGCTATCAAACACTGTCGTGGTGTAAAAGAAAAGCGGGAAGTGGAGAGTCTGTGTCGACTTCACTAATTTAAACAAAGCATGTCCAAAGGATAGCTTCCCACTGCCGAAGATAGATCAACTGGTAGACGCAACAGCCAGGCACGAATAGATGAGTTTCTTAGATGCCTTCAGAGGATATCATCAGATCCCCCTAGCCGAAGGGGACCAAGAGAAGACTGCCTTCATTACACCGAAAGGAACGTACTGCTACAAGGTGATGTCCTTCAGACTAAAGAATGTTGGAGCAACATATCCGAGGTTAATAACCAAGATGTTTACCCATATGATTGGCAATACTGTTGAAGTTTATATTGATGATACGGTAGTTAAAAGTCGGAAGGCCACTACTCATTGTGCCGACCTCAAAGCCACCTTCGAGGTTCTGCGAAAGTATAATATGAAGTTAAATGCCTCTAAGTGTGCCTTTGGGGTCGGCTCGAAATTTTTTTTGGGATTTCTCGTTACACATCGAGGGATAGAGGTGAATCTCGAACAGGTAAAGGCAATTGCCGAACTACAACCACCTCGGACTATCAAGGAGGTGTAGAGGCTAACAAGAATGGCAGTAGCACTTGGGAGATTCATATCCCGAGCATCGGACAAGTGCAGGCCTTTCTTCCAGTCCGTCAAGGGGAAGAAGGATACGCTTTGGTGTCAGGAGATCGAGAGAGCATTTGCTAATCTGAAGACGTATTTAGCATCTCCTCCTATTTTGTCAACCCCTTCGTCCGAGGAAGAACTTTACCTATACTTAGCTGTGTTAGAGAACGCTGTTAGCGTGGCATTGATGAGAAAAGATGAGGGACAACTAAAACTTATTTATTACGTGAGTAAGATGCTTTTGGACGCAGAGTCCAGATACACTCCATTGGAAAAGCTTGCCTTAGCGCTTATCAGTTCGACACGAAAACTCAGGCATTACTTCCAGGCTCATCAAATCATAGTGCTTACTGATAAGCCGCTGAGATCACTATTTCTCAAATCCGACCTTTCGGGACGAGTTACCAAATGGGCCGTTGAACTTGGGGAGTTTGACGTCCGATTAGTACCCAGAAAGGCGATAAAGGGCCAAGTAGTCGTCGACTTCATTGTAGAATTTCAGCCAAACAACAGTGTAAGAGAAGACCTCGGTGGCAACGAAGTGAGTGACCTCGGCGGCAGATGGATCCTTTCAGTGGACGGGGCCTCAAATCAAAAAGGTGCTGGAATTGACATCATTCTTATAAGTCCCGAGAGATGTACACTGGAGAGAGCCATCAGGCTCGGCTTCAATACATCCAACAATGAAGCAGAATACAAAGCTATGATAGCTGGAGTGAGGTTGACAACCGAGTTGGGGGCAAGGAAGCTCCAAATATTCTCTGATGCACAATTAGTTGTAAATCAGATAATAGGGGAATATACAACTAAGGATGAAAGGATGATAACATATCAAGCTATTGCGGAGAGAGAACTAACTAAGATACCCGAGTATTCAATCCAATAGGTGGCAAGGGCAAAGAACACACATGCTGGCGCCTTAGCATCACTGGCCTCCGCAATTGAGCAAGACACTGAAAGATCTATCACTGTGGAATTTCAAGTCGAACCCTGCGTCCAGCCGACTGGAATAGACGAAATATTGTGTAATGTACCCGAGCCGAGCTGGATGGACCCAATAATAAGTTTCCTAAAGAATGGTGATTTGCCCGAGGACAAGAGGGAAGCTCACAAAGTGCGTTTGAAAGCAGCCAGATTTTGGCTATCTCCGAAAGAAAAACTCTACCGACGCTGATTTGGAGGCCCGTACTTGAAATGTGTACTCCCCAGTATAGTTCCTGACTTTCTATCTGAAATACACGAAGGAAGTTGCGGAGCTCATACTGGAGGGAGGTCTCTTACTCACCGAGTTGTTTCGTAAGGTTATTGGTGGCCTTATATGCAGAAGGATGCCCAACAGTTTGTTTGGCGATGTGAGAAATGTCAAAAATTTGTGGCAATCCCAAGGAAGCCATCCCGTGAACTCCTCCCCTTGGCTAGCCCATGGCACTTCGTACCGTGGGGGTTAGACATCGTCAGACCCCTACCTCGGGCCCTCGGCAACAAGAAGTACCTTCTTGTTGCCACTGATTATTTCACAAAATGGGTTGAGGCCGAGCCATTGGAAAATATCAAGGACACTGATACGCGAAAGTTCATTTGGAGAAATATCATCACAAGGTTCGGCGTCCCACATACACTTATCTCTGATAACGGTACCTAGTTTGTTAGTGGTCCGTTCAGAGCCTTCTGCCAGCAGTACAGAATTTGAAGCCACTATTTCACACCATCTTACCCACAAAGCAATGGACAAGTAGAGATCTCGAATAAAACGATCTTCGATGGAATTAAGAAGAGGCTGGAGGATGCTAAAGGAAGATTAGTGGAAGAGCTCCCGAGTGTTTTGTGGACATACAGAACCACGCCTCGGAGGTCCACAGGAGAAACACCCTTCGCACTAGCTTATGGAATGGAGGCTATCATACCTTCAGGGATCAGCCTACCTACCTTGAGAACCAAACTGGCCGAAAGCAGCACCAACCATGCCGTCATCACTCGAGATCTTGACCTAGCCGAGGAAAATAGAGAACAGGCCACTATAAGAATGGCCTCGTATCGGCACCAGATGACCCGAGCTTACAATAAGAATGTAAACCCTCGATCTTTTGCGATGGGGGACCTGGTCCTCAGGCGTGTATTGGGATCAACCACGAACCCAGTCTATGGGAAACTCGGAGCAAACTGGAAAGGTCCCTACAAAGTGGCTAGAGTTGGGGGCAGCGAATATTACGAGCTCGAGACCATCGACTGCCAGGCAGTGCCTCGCCCCTGGAATGTTGCAAACCTTAGAAAATTATATTTCTAGAAAGGGCCTTTCTAAATAAAACTCTGAAGTACGTTCAGAAAATCTAAAGGATACCCTTTTAAATATTCGTGTATTTGCTGCAATTGTGACAAGCTGAAATCATCAATAAAAATACATGGATTCCATCATGTGGTCCCTTATTTGTATACGTCCTACTGACAAGGCAGGGAGGCAAAAATCCTGATAGAAGTCAAGAACTTAAATCAGGCGCAGCCACCCAATCTAACTCAGGCCTTTGGCTAGGCACGACGGTGTAAGCCGACTAGGAATGGGTTAGAGTCCAATAAAATTGGTGGGTAGGTGCGGAGTAGAAACACTCTTAGACCGCTAAAGGACTATGAGTAAACCTACCGGACTCTCAGTAAAATCACTGTGGAACCAAGTTGTGAAGAAAGGCCGAACAAAGGCCAAAACTTCACGAAGCGTTGAAATTTCTCTGAGTATAAAAAGATTCCCATCGAAGGACCGAGCTCTGAAGTAGGGCCAAATGACTTGATCTGAAATGTGTACACCCAAGTGCAGGTGGTCAAGTTGTAGTAATAATCCGGTTTGAGTCCGGAGTCAAATCCACAGGGAACTTGTTATGTTGGTATTTCAAAGTAATCAGTAAAGGAGACCAATTGATTGTAACCTTGAGATTTTAGGATGGTGAGACGTGGGTGATTTCCTGAATAGAATATTGAATCCTCTTCAAAAAAAGTTTACAAGGTAAATGGAACCGAGTTTACAATTGATTCTTATTCGAAATCCACGAAGGAACTTGCGACGCTCACACTGATGGAAGATCCCTGGCGCACCGAGCCATTTCCCAAGGGGTTCTAGTGGCCCTACATGCAGAAGGATGCCCAGCAATATGTTAGACGATGTGAGAAATGCCAAAAATTCTCACCAATACCAAGAAAACCATCCCAAGAATTGCTACCATTAGCGAGCCCATGGTTATTTGTGCAATGGGGGCTAGATATTGTGGGACCGTTGCCTCGGGCCCCTAGTAATAAAAAGTTTCTCCTCGTTGCAACTAACTATTTCTCAAAGTGGGTAAAAGTTGATCCCCTTGCTCACATCAGGGATATTCATACGAGGAATTTCGTTTGGAGGAACATTATCACCAGGTTTGGGATCCCTAATGCACTCATCTTTGATAACGGGGCTCAATTTGATAGTGGTCCCTTCAAATCTTTCTACAACAATATGAAATTCGGAACCACTATTCAACCCCGGCTTATCCTCAGAGTAATGGACAGGCAAAAATTTCCAACAAGACGATACTGGATGGTCTCAAGAAAAGACTAGAGGATGCAAAAGGTAGATGGGTGGAAGAGTTGTCGAGCGTTCAGTGGACGTACCGAACCATGCCTCGATGCTCCACTGGGAAACTCCGTTCGCTCTTGCCTATGGGATGGAGGCAGTAATTCCATTAGAGGCTGGTTTGTCGACCTTAAGTATCGAGCTGGTTGAAAGCAATGCTAATGACGCCGTCATCATTCAAGATCTTGATCTGGCAGAAGAAAAAGAGAGCAAGCAACGATTAAGATGGCTTCTTATCGGCAGCAAATGTCCCGACCCTACAACAAAAAAGTCAATCCGAGATCTTTTGCACTAGGGGACTTGGTCCTTAGGCGTGTACTGGGATCGTCTAAGGACCCAACGTATGGAAAACTTGATGCAACTTGAGAGGGTCTGTACAAAATAGCCCGAGTTAGGGGTAGTGGATATTAGGAGCTCGAGACCATGGACCATAAAATGGTGCCACGACGCTGGAATTCTACAAATTTAAGAAAGTTCTACTTGTAAATAGCATAGTTGTCAAATCGCATTTCGAAAGGTGTATCATTTTTTAAAAATACTGTATCGTATCGTGTATCGTGCATTGTAAGATACGACACAATTTTAAATAATTAATAATAAAATATATATGCTTTTGAAAAAAAAATCATAGGCTCATAAAAACATAACATTTCATTAATATTCCACTTACTATTCAAGTCATCAATATAATTTACTAATATTAAAAAAATAATGAAGGGTATAAAATTAAATTAATGATACTTATGTATACTTAAAAGTAAAAATTTATAATGTAATAGGGTAGTAAATGTAATTTTTCATTCTTATAACAAAAAAAAAATATATGCACATGCCTCGTGACCCACGCACGAAGGCAGCAGAGATAGAGAGAAGAGGTGAGAGGCGATGGTGATGGGCGATGCCAGTGCCGGAGAAGAAGAAGAAGAAGAACATTCCTCGTGGTCGCCTCTCGTAGGTTTGATGTGGTATGCTGGTCGGTGTAGGCAGTTGATGATTGTTGTAGCTAGTCGGTGTTTTATGGAGCCAACAGGGGTATTGTTGTTCGCTGGGTGGCTTCGAGTATTGTTGTTCCCTAGTGGCTGGGTGGTTTCGCTGGTGGGCAGTGGCTGGTTTTGGGCATGGTTGAAGAGAGATCATGAGACAGAGAAAGATCATGAGACTAACAGGTTTGGGGTAAAATTCAACTTAGGGTTTCATCTGAATTACAGGTTAGTGTTGCTATTTTTTTCACATTCAAAAATTTATTTGATTTACTTTTTTCGGGTATTTTTGCTTATTTGTGGGTTTGATGGACTATAATTCTTGTCTTCATCTCTTGCCTTTTTTTTTTGGCATTTTTTCTATTTTCTGAGGCTGTGAACGATTTGATGCTTAAAAAAAAATTAAACAAAGATTTCGCATATCGTTTGTATCGGTACGATACGTTTCGTATCGTAAAAATGTATCGTGTATCGGACGATACAACGCAAAAACGATACATCTATCGTTTTTCCTCCGTATCGTGACGTATCGTACGATACGTATCGCACGATATTAACAACTAAGCTAAATAGTACCTTTTTAAATAGAACTCCGAAGTACCTTCGGAAGCTTAAGGGTGTCCCTTAAGAATCAATAAGGGTCTTAACAAGTTTACTGATGAACTGAAGTTATCAATAAAGATCTTCTGAAGATTCATTTCCCTTTCCTCTACTTTTCTTGTTATATACATCCTATTGTTAAGGCAAGGAGGCAAAAAATCCTGATAGAAGTACCACCTTAAATCAGGCGCAGCCACCCGATCTAATTCAGGCCCACAGCTAGGCATGACGATGTAAGTTTATTTGGGATGGATTAGAATTCAATCAGATTGGCAGTTCGGTGCGGGGTAGAAACTCTCTGAGATGCACAAGGGGGTCTGAGAATAACTCTACTGAGAAACCAAGCTCTTTGAAGAAAGGTCGAGCAAGGGCCAAAACTTCAAGAGCGTGAATTTTTGCTAAGTATTAAGGTCTATGTTGAGACCGAGCTCTTCGAAGAAGGACTGAACAGAGGCCATAACTTCAAGAGCGTTATGCGTAAGAATTTTCTAAGTATTTTAAAGGTTTTTGTTGAGAAACCGAGCTCTTTGAAGAAGGGCAGAGCAAGGGTCATAACTTCAAGAGCATGAATTTCTGCTAAGTATTAAGATCTCTGTAGAAAGGCCGAGCTAGGGCCACAACTTCGAAAGTCCAAATTATCCCCAAGTGTAATTTTTTTTCTAAAGTATTTTAAGGTCTGTAGAAAGACCGAGCTCTTTGAAGAAGGGCTGAGCTAAGGCCTTAACTTCAAGAGTAAAACCTTTTCTAAAGCAATTTTAAGGTCTCTTTTGGGACACGGAGCTATTCGAAGGAGGGCCAAGCAAGGACACAACTTCAGGAGTCCGGATTATTTGTATGTTTTATAGGTCTCTATTGAGAGACCGAACTCTTTGAAGAAAGGCTGAGCAAGAGCCATAACTTAATGAGTTCAGATTTTTTCTAAGTATGTTTGTTTGACTATTGAGGATCCGAGCTCCTCGAAGAAAGGCAAAACAAAAGAATTAAGACTTGAAAAGTCATGTTTTACCAACCAAACAATGAATTATAGGAATAGAAATGCCAAAAAGGGATTTTCATTCAAACTTCAAAAGATTACATAGATCTGTAAGTTTTACATCAGAAGTTGCAAAAAGAAAAGTCTTCTAAGTGTTTTAGGAAACTGGAGGCTTGGAAGAGCTAGGAAGAGCTCTCTCCAAATGAGGAATCTGTAAAGACAGATCATTTTCTGTCTTCGCGATCCCTTCATCATAAGCAATACCTTCTTTCTCCTCTGCTTCAACTTTGTACTGATCAAAATCCTCGAGAAGATCTGTATAGTCAAGCTGGGATTGAGAGAGCGCTACGTTAGCTTCATGTTCAAAGTCTTTCAGCTTCCCAATCTCTGTCTCAAGCTTATGGTTCTCCTCGGTCAGGCTTTGATTTTGAGCCTGTAGAACCTTAGCTTCCTCGCATATTTTGGCATACTCTTCATCCATAGATTTTTTCTTGGCCAAAGCTGAAGCTCGGGCATGGATGACATCCTTCATAGCCTTGTCTTTTCGGGCTATCCTAACCCCTACCTCATGAACTTTTTGCAGACTCTTTGAGGCGGGGTCTTCAACAAGTTCAAAAACTGAATCATCTTGAGGAATGGAAGAATGAACATAATTTGGAGGATTTAACTCAACTAGGATTGGAGTTTCGATAGTCTGAACATGTCTGCTTGATCACTGATCGGCAGACCAGCATCATCTGAAAGGACAGTCTTGGCAGGAACCTCGGTAGCAGGCTCCTCAAGAACAGGGACTGGAGGCACAAATGTTGTTGGAATCGGTTCAATGGATGGGGTTGGCTTGAAATTTGATAAAAATTCTAGGAAGTTCTTCATCGTTCTTCGACCAGAACTGACAAAAGAAAACTTCTTACGTGCTCGGGGTGTCTGTTCCTGAGCAATCTGGATGGCCTCCCGATCTGCCGCGAGGGTCGCGTTTGGTCGGTTCGGCACTGCGATGAAAGATGTATAGGCCGGAGTATGCCCGAGCAGGGATATGCAGCTCGAAAGAACAATGACTCGTTGTAATCCCAAACTTTCTTAAGTTCATCAATATTCATAGAAGACTCGGGAGCTCGGCTCTTTATAGTTTCTCCTACACACAAAAGAAGTCTTATGTCATAAAATGGTAAAGCAAAAAGCCATTTTGAAATAGTAAAGGATTCAAATACCTAGAACATCTTCTTCATAAGTGCAGCGATAGGAGGAAGTAGGACCAGCAGCGTATTTCCAGTTCCCAAAAATAAACACCACATCGTTCTCTTGACCCTTATTCGAGTCTGGAAGATGGGTTACCAGACACCGTTCCTTCCTCCTAACAGCAAGGTAGTAGTTATCACCGGCTGGCCTGATGATATAGCAGTACATAATTTCCTAGAGACCCAAATTTAGGTTTAGTAACCTATTTAAAGCAGAAACCCCATAACGATCCTGAAAAAGTTGGAGCAACATTGTAATGGGCAAAGTTTTGTTGCAAACAACACCCAAAGAAGAAGGGGATCGAGAGGAAATCGGACTCCACCCTCAGTGATCACTCAACTAGGAATGGGAATCCTCTCTCTTATGCCAATCAGAGGCTCATCATTTTCAGCGACCTTTACCTCAACGTCGTCTGGGATGTGGTATTTAGCCTTGAAAGCAAGAACTTCAGGAGAAGTTAAAAGAGCCATGGAGGAAGATGAAGTGCAGAATGAAAGAGATAAAAAAGTCTGAAGCTGAGAAGGCAAAGTAGAGGAAAAACGAAAGCAAAAGTCGTTTATAAAGGGAGGGAATGCCAAAAGGTTATTTAAATACAGAGAATGCCACCAAAGCAAAGGGAGATGTCACAAAATACGTGCAATGATGATGAAAATGCATAAAACGGCTGACAGACGAAAGACGTCTGTCAGACGTTTTCTGGGGACAAATGAGGGGATAGCTCCTTTATTACACGTGTTACGACATTAAATAGGCCCACGTGAGGATGATAAGACAAGACACGTAATGAAGATATCAGTCACTCGGTCAGCATACCTAGCCTAACTGATCAATGTGTTCGGCAAAGCAATGAAAGAGCTCAGCTATTGCCGAGCCGATATGATCGGTGAGTAATAAAGGAGTTCAGCCCTTACCAAGACCGAGTTGTCTGAAATAGTAAATAGAAAGATAAGGATATACCTAAAACTCAGGGATTCTGGCTAAACGACTTGACGCAATTATAGGAACGGCAAGAGGAATTGTTGGGGAGTTATCAGTGACTTCCCAACTGGAGCTGCCTAATTGGAGGAAGGTGTGCCACCTTGAATCGAAAATCTTGGAAACCCTAACGAAACAGGGATCTATAAAAAGTAAAAGGAGCCAAGGTGAAAGGTACGCTGAACTTTCCTAGTCTTCTTGCAATTCTTTGAATCTCATTATTGACTTAAGTATCGGAGTGCCTTCGGTCGAAGCACTTCGATCTTGGACAGTTTGCTCGTTTTGCAGGAATAGAAGACTGGGAGATCAAGTTCAGAAACTCTTTACTAGAAACACCAAATCTCATTTCCTTGAGGGGTAATCCCATTTTTTGACCCTTACGACATCACCTCGACAAAGTGCATATGCGTTTACTCTATCAGAGCTTTGGCCGAGAGAGGAATGGTAAAAGCCATTTATACCATATTGGAGGAGAGGGAGGAGAGGAGGGTGTTCTTATCAAGGCCGGCTCAACAGTGGAGGAAACGAAGCAATGGCTTTAAGCCCACCAATAAAGAGGGCCCAAAATTTTAAAAGTTTACAAATGTAGACCAAATCAATTTTAACCCATTAAAATTAGTCTTATAAGAAAGCCCCATATGAAGGCTTAAACCAACAAAAAAAAAACTCTAGACTGATTTTGAGTCCAAAAATTTAATCTATTAATCTCGCATAATAACATTTTACAAGAAAAAAAAATATTTTTTATGCCTAATTTAGTGATTTTATCTAGTGACATAATGACTCATAGCTGTGAAATTAATAGATTGAATTAATAAATCAGAAGACCAATAAATCGAGAGAGAGAGAGAGAGAAAGAAATGTAGTCTTGTCCCCATCCCCTGTCTATTGTCATAAACAATAGAAATGACAATATAATTTACCCAATAAATTTTTTAAGTAAATATGTGCATGCAACATGTTCAGCTGGATTTTTCTGTTCAGTACACGGGTGGCTGTTTTTTGGAGTGAAACAGTTGGTCATTTCATGTCAATTTTCACGCCATTCAGCTGGTCCATGGGCTGCTGTTTTTTTGGAGTTGAGCACTGTCTGAAGCTGTCCAATGCACTGTTCACGTTACTGTGCAGGAGATGCTGCAGCTGTTTTTTATTATTTGAGTTGGACTCTTACTTGAGTTGCTTCAGCAGCTGGACTTATGTGTACTCAACTGTTTTCTTATCTCTATTGCCTCTCCTTCATTAGCTGGACTCTAGTCAGCTGGTCTTATGTATCAGCTGGACTCTTTTCAAAGTCTGCTTATCAGCTTCCGAGTTCATCTCCACGGTCAGCAATATTCTATGATATGGATAACGAAGCTATCATGCGGCAATTTAATGTATGAAAGCTTATTGGGGTTAATTGTAGATGACTATTAGTAGGTTTCGGATCAGCACGATTAGAAAGCTCAATGTAGGGGGCATTAAACATGAGGCTTCAAGTATTGAATGAGATACACTACCAAAAGTTACAACTAAATACGGTTGTTTACAGTTTTTTAGGTTTAGTTACAATTAATGGGGTTAAGTTACAACAAAAGGAAGTTAGGATCAATCCTAACACTCGATTCCAATAATCCCATTTTATTATAAATCTCATTTTTATATGTAACGGTGGCTCACTATTAATACATTATATGATTACTACAATGAAATATGACTGATTTACAAGTCCGAAAGAAGAGCATAGTACAACCCTTAATGCGAAGGATAAAAAGAGTACAACGGAATCCCCAAAGAGAGTTGGTTGTAGTTGGTCATATTTGGAGTCTAAAAACTGATGATTCTTAAAGGCAATTTATTCTGGAAGTGTTATTGACCTAATTATTTTGTTGTTTGTAAAGGGTTGTCCCAAAGACCGGTTCTCCTAAGCAATTAAAGGGCTACGGCTTTCGCGATCAATCAAAGCGTGAATCCCTAGCTTAGTTCGTGCATACGATTCTTTTATAAAATCAAGATCTTCTATTGCAATATCCTCGTTATCACTAAAAAGTTTTCCCTGTTTAGCTTTACATGGACCTTAAGGAAGGATTGCACCAAAACCTTTTGCACTTGGAGTTTGAATACTCAAGAAAATCAGTTTCAGAACCATGTGCTTGAATTCCTCTGTTTTGAGTAAAAAATTCATGAAAAGTTTGCCAATCCAACTAATTCACCAGAGCAGCACCATCAACTACATAAATATTTTTAATTTTCCATTAAGTACAAACAACTTATGCTTAAAGAACTACTCAAGAGGATCCAAGTAAAAAGTGAAAACCACAATTGACACCTGGAGAATGGTGTCAATAATTGGAGTAAATGTAGATTGAAATGCTAATGGTTGTTTAGTTTATCTTGTGATTATCTAATCTGTACTTTTTAACTATTTTTTATCAATCGGAATGCTTGATTGTGGCTGTGGACATAATCTGGATTACACTCCAATTATAGTCTCCATAAGGAAAGCCTTGTTGTCATTATCCGTTTTATTTCTTTTCCGAAAATGGTGAAGTAATGTCTATAACTAGTTCTATATTCTGAAATAGATGAGCAGGAAGAAACTTACATTTTGCAATTAAGTGGTGAATATAACTATGCATATTTATGTAGAACTTTGTCTACAATTTCTGTATAACAATCCATCATACATCATTAACATGTCCAAAAGCACAAAATGAAAGAAGCAACAATCAATCTGTCACCGGGGTGACAAATCTGAGAGAGTGACTTCATTAACAGAACATATTTGATCAGCTGTTGGAGTTTGGATTGATCGTAATACAACTCGTCCAATAGAAAATGCTGGTTGTGTTGGTCGAGGGAGCGGTATGGTGTTGCTTACCAATGTAGCAACTACAAATGACATGGTGGGTCTATTTGCTGGATCTTCCTGGACACATAATAATCCGATGTGGATGCATTTTAGCACTTCATCTAGCACACTAGACTCTGCTAGTAATGGGTCCATCAACTCCAACCCTTGTCCTTCAGACCATAATTCCCATGCCTGTGATATTGTAAAAAGTACCGAGTTGAATTAGTATTTTCACCACTAGTTTCTGTTTTTTCTATTTATTTGTAAAAAAGGCGTTGAGGAGATCAAAAAGGAGGCATACATAAGTAATGAGGCTTTGACCATTTTGGGAGAGAAAGCGATTATTCTTCTTCCCACTAACTATCTCAAGGAGTAGAACTCCAAAACTGAAAACGTCTGATTTAACAGAGAATAACCCTTCCATAGCATACTCCGGGGCCATGTATCCACTGTTTTGAATCAAACATGGTGAAAGAAGATTAGTTTCACTGATGTCACTCCCACTCTCAAAACCACATTAATAGTATGTTTTTGCCTTTACAATAAACTATAATAACTTGCACAAGAGCATTTGTGGACTATCATGTGCTACCCTATATTAGATTGAAAAAGAGAGAAGGAGATTTCTAAGATAGAGATCTTGGCAAGAGGCCAATCAGGCAATCACATAAGTGCAAAAATAATAACCAAAGGAAGAGAGCTTACTATGTCCCAACAACTCTATTTGTGTTGTCTTCAATTTGATTTTCACCAAAAATCCTTGCCATTCCAAAGTCTGAGATCTTTGGATTCATCTCATGATCTAGCAAAACATTGCTAGCTTTAAGGTCCCTGTGAATGATTCTTAGGCGAGAATCCTCGTGCAGATACAGAATGCCCCGAGCAATTCCTTTTATAATGTTAAGGCGTTTTTTCCAATCTAGTAAGACACCCATAGTTGAATCTGCAAGCAAAGAAACATTGTTCAAACCAAGTACTATGATTGCCATAATTAGCAAGCATCTGAGGTTTAAGGGTCAAACCAAAGAGGAAGACATCTAAGCTTTTGTTGGGCATGAATTCGTAGATGAGCATTGATTCATTTCCCTCTAAGCAGCAACCTAATAGCCTCACAAGGTTTCTATGTTGCAGTCTAGCAATTAAAGTAACTTCATTCTTCAACTCCTGTAGCCCTTGACCAGAAGTTCTTGAGAGTCTCTTAACCGCAATTTCTTTGCCATCTACTAGAGTACCCTGCAGCAGTTTTCAAAGGAGCATAAGCTAAATGAAAGGGGCATTAAACCTTTAAGATCCACATTCAATCACTTAACCGCCTTATCGTTGTGCATGTAATTGAGTAACTAGATAGCTGTTATGAATAGCTGCTTGAGAAATTTACTATCATCATCATGATTACCTTGTAAACAGGGCCAAATCCACCTTCTCCGAGCTTATTATCTTCAGAAAAATGTTGTGTAGCTGCCTTTATGAGATCCAAGCCTATCAAAGGAAAGTCTTGGGATTTCGCTTGCTTATCTCCATGCAAATAATCATTTGGGTAGTCATCGGCAAGTCTTTCTACAGGCAAGTGAATTAGTTGAACCTCTTGGCTATGTTCTTTCTCCTCTGCAAAGCATATAGGATTCTATTGAAGTGGCATTTGGAAATAGAATTGCATAAAACTCCAAGAAGATGATTCTATACCTTGCTCTCTTCTTTTACTTCTCATCCTATGGTACATATAGCATCCAAGTAGTGCCAACATTGACACTGCGGATACACTTGTGCCGATAGTTATCGCTATCCTTCTTTTACTTCCTACACAAAGTAGATAGTCATATTAACCTCTTGCAATTCGTGATAATATGAACAACTTGTTAATGAACTCCGGCTAAAATGGTGGACTAATCTTTCACCAACGGAAATAGTGAAACGTTGTGGTAGAAAAAGAAGATTTTCAGCAATGAAAAATAGGTAACGTGGTAGAAAGCCACACTTTAGCTACAATTTTTTTTTTTTGTCACCGCAAAGTTTTTTCAGCCATGAAATTTTTTTGTCCCTTTAAAGTACTTTTAGGCGATGAAATATGTTTTTTGGCTGAAAATTTTGCCACTAGTTCTACTCCTCTCTGCTATGGGACATTCTACGTCACTAGTTTTGTAAATGTTTTTCGAAGAAGCAACAGAACATGAAGGAGAGAAAAAAAGAGGAAGAAAGGAAATAGTAAACTACATTGACACCCCCAATATTTACCTAAAATACATTTTATCTTCTGTCATATTGAAAACTAGCAATACCTCCAATGTAGGAGGAGGTATGAGGGGTTGAGTCTGAATGCTTTTGCTGTCTTCATGCAGGTGATGAGTGCATTGAGATGGCAGGTTTTTATGATCAAGCCTAGGAGGATGGATAGTCTTGGAGGGGCTGATATGCTTCAAGAGCTCAAAATTGTATCTCCTGTTTCTATGGTGACTAGAGTTAAGTGGATCAGGTGGCAACCTCCTCCTGTGGAAATGCTGCAAATGATAGTGGATGGTGCCTCCAAGGGAAGCAGTGGTCTGTCTGGTAGTGGATTGGTGATTAGGAATCCTGATGGACATTTGATTGTAGCTGCTGCTGCATTCTATGGTCTAGGATCTAATATGTATGCTGAGTGTAGGGCTTTATTGGATGGTCTGAGGATGTTTGTGCAGCATGGTTTGGAGGACTCCCAGCTTTTAATGGAATCAGATTCTCTAGTCTTGGTTCAAATGGTTTTGGGTAAGGCAGTTATTCCTTGGAAATTGCAAGGATTTACGGAGCAGATTTGGAAAATGCTTGGTGGGGTGCAGTATCAACTGAAGCATATATTTAGGGAGGCCAATGGTGTTACTGATTTTTTGGCCTCCTTTGCTATTCAGAATGAAGCTGGTTCTGTGTTTTCTTCTCATAGCAGTCTGCCTTTGTCTGGCAGATTGTTTCTTCATCAGGATCAGTCTGGTTTGCCTAATGCAAGGACAAAGAGTATTCTGGTTAATATTCAAAGAGAAGGGGTTGGATGATTGTGGTTTGCTGGTTGAAGATTTGGGAGTTGGTTTAGACTGCAGCTATCTGATTTTTGCAAATCAGTCTGGACTGTTTGCAGACTTTGTTATGCAGTGGTGCTGTCTACCATTAATCAGTTTAAGTCTGTTATGCAGTGGTGCAATTGTCTTGGTCTGTCTGAGTTGTTTTGTGCATCAGACTCCTGGAGTTATGTGGCAGCAATTTTCTGCTATTCTGGCAGACAGCTATGGGTTGGAGAATTGTCTGATTTTGCTGCCTGCACTGGTCTGATTCTGGTTTGTTGGCTGCAGTCTGTTGCTGTGTTGGATTGCATGAACTGAAGATTGGGAACTAGATTGCAGGCATTGATGTATTTAGAATTGGATTAATCCATTGTTGTTTTTTTGGAATAAAAATTTTTAGCTAAAAAAAAAAATGGTTTTGCTGAAGCCACATTATTAGGTCAAATTTTTAGGTTCAAATAACATTACTTGTAGATTAATAGGATTATTTGACGAGCAATGCTATTGGACCTAATTTTCAATTGCATTACTTGTCAATCCTTTCAATTTTTCAATCTAAAAACAAATACAAGTAGGGTCATACCTGAAAGCGGCGGTGATGGTGGCAGTGGAGGTAACAACGGTGATGGTGGTGGTGCATCACCTGGTGTTTCATTAAAGAAACGCCAAAAATCTTACCTAAAACTACAGCTAGGTCTTAGAATGCTCAATCCTATTCTTCTTTTACAACATTGTGCATATTGTGAAATATCTACAGCAGCCCTTTTTAGGCAATCGTGACATTGGTCCCGATATAAATCAGGGGTGCATTGCAAAAGCGCGTATATTGTCTTGAAGTCAGGGCCAGGTACGTTCTCGGAGGCGAACTTGCGTCGAGAATCACCTGATGCTGCTCGTGTTCGCAGGCTCTCCAACAAGGTCCTCAATGGATAATTAAACTGAGCCATGTTCGAAGCATTAGCAATGTTGAACACAAATGCACTAGGGCGACTTTGAACAGTTTTTAATATAGAGGTATTTGAGAACCTTAACATACAAAATTTAGACCAATGCACTACCCCTCGGTAGTTTGGACAAAGTTGCATGACATTACGAGTCGAGTCATTGATACAACTACAACATATATCCAACTCAACATTTCCTCGGCAAAGTGCCATCACGTTAATTCTATTAATGTTTTCGCCATTATAGGTATTGTAAAAGCCATATATATCCATATTGAACGGGAGGGAGGAGAGGAGGGTGTTCTTATTTGCCTCATATATGCTACTATTAGAATTGTCTCCAAGACAAAGGTGCTGTGCTGTGGTGAAACTAAGAAAGTTGATGAGGATATGAGAGAGGAAGAAAAGCAGTTTCCAATAACCCATTTTCATTGTATTGAATAATTGAAGACTTTCAATAGCTGTAGCACATATAGGCTGGAAAAGGGCGATGAACTAAGAGCTTGAAGATAAACTTGCCTATAATTTTCTTTTTCTTTTTATTTTTGAGGGCAACTAAATGCTAACTGGTAAAATTCGTACTGATTTGTACAATTGACTCTTGCCTTTGAGGATTCAAAGTTTTACACAAATTTCTGAATTGAATGTGGAAAGTTTGGAAAGAAAACAAAAGGTTGATTGGGATGGGCATGGTTAAATACAAGGAAAGAAAGAAAATATTAATGCCAACTATAAATTTTTTTTTTTTTTGGGAAACTTCGGCGGTATAGAAAAAAATTATTAATTGAAAAAAGAATTACACCTACCTAGGACGCCAGCTATACTTTCAAGCTAATCTAGTTGAATGAGAAAACCTCTCTGTCAGAGCTCGCTCGAGATCCAAGTAAATTGAAGTTAAGAAACGATTTCTTACTAGCCAACAAAACCTGTCAGTAACTGAATTGTATTTTTATATCATTTACGAATAGTTTACATTGTTTTATATATATTTTTGGGAACATTAAGGTTATGACCACTTTGGTCTCATGAAGAACCTTGCACAGTTCTATTCCTTTGTACATTACCACAACTCTGTAAAAAATTGCTATTTTCTTTTACTTGGGGCCTGACTTGCAAAATCTCTTAGGTAGACATGTAGAAGGAGTGACTTACAAAATCATGTTCAGTATTAGATTGCAATAATTATTGTACCCAAACTTTGTGACTACTGTCTTTTAAACTTGTGCTCCATTTGATACATTATTATTTTTAGTAATTAACTCTATTTTAGGAAAGCACGTAATTTTAGGAAAGGAGTTCAACTTTAGGAATTAACAAAATTTTGGTAAGGAGATCACACTTTAGCTACAATTTTATTTTTTTGTCACGGCAAAGTTTTTTTAAGCCAAGAAATTTTTTTGTCCCTTTAAAGTACCTATAGGCGATGAAATATGTTTTTTGGCTGAAAATTTCGTCACTAGTTCTACGCCTCTCTGCTATGGGACATTCTAATGGATAACGTGAATGTTTTTCGAAGCAGCAACAGAGCATGAAGGAGAGAAAAAAAGAAGAAGAAAGGAAATAGTAAACTACATTGACACCCTTCATATTTACCTAAAATACATTTCATCTTATGTCATATTGAAAATTAGCAATACCTCAAATGGTTTTACTGAAGTTACATTATTAGGTCAAATTTTTAAGGTCAAATAGCATTACTTGTAGATTAATAGGATTATTTGACAAGAAATGCTATTGGGACCTAATTTTCAATTGCATTACTAGTCAATCCTTTCAATTTTTCAATCTAAAAACAAATACAGATAGAGTCATACCTGGAGGCGGTGGTGATGGTGGTAGTTGAAGTGATGACGGTGATGGTGGCAGTGGAAGTGACAACAGCGATGGTGGTGGTGCATCACCTGGTGTTTCATTAAAGAAACGCCAGAAATCATACCAAAAACTACAACTAGGTCTTAGAATGCTCCATCCAATTCTTCCTTTATAACATTGTGCATATTGTGAATTATCTACAGCAGCCCCTTCTAGGCAATTGTAACATTGGTCCCGAGATAAATCAGGGGTGCATTGTGAAATCGCGTATATTGTTTGGAAGTCAGGGACAAGTACATTCCCAGAGGCAAACTTGCGTCGAGAATCACCTGATGCTGCTCGTGTTCGCAGGCTCTCCAACAAGGTCCTCAATGACTGATTAAACTGAGCCACGTTCGAAGCATTAGCAGTGTTGAACACAAATGCACTCGGGCGAGTTTCAACAGTTTGTAATATAGAGGCATTTGAGAACCTTAACATACAAAATTCAGACCAATACACTACCCCTCGGTAATTTGGACAAAGTTGCATGACATTACGAGTCGAGTCATTGATACAACTACGACATATATCCAACTCAACATCTCCTCTACAAAGCGCCATCACATTAATTCTATTAATGTTTTCGCCAATAGAGGTATTGTAAAAACCATATATATCCATATTGGACGGGAGGGAGGAGAGGAGGGTGTTCTTATTTGCCTCATATATGCTGCTAGTAGAATTGTCTCCAAGACAAACGTTCTGTGCTGTGGTGAGGGCAAGAAAGTTCATGAGGATATGAGAGAGAAAGAAAAGCAGTTTCCAATAACCCATTTTCATTGTATTGAAAAATTGAAGACTTTCAATAGCTGTAGCACATAAAAGCTGGAGAAGGGCGATGAACTAAGAGCTTGAAGATAAACTTGCCTATAATTTTATTTTTCTTTTTTTCTTTTTTTTTTTGAGGGCAACTAAATGCTAACTGGTCAAACGTACTGATTTCTACAATTGACTCTTGACTTTAGAGGATTCAAAGTTTTACACAAATTTCGGAATTGAATGTGGAAAGTTTGAAAAAAAAAACAAAAAGGTTGATTGGGATGGGCGTGGTTAAATACAAGGAAAGAAAGAAAATGTTCATGCCACCTATAATTTTATTTTATTTTTGGAAACCTCCAAGGTACGAAAAAAAACTATTAATTGTAAAAAGACTTACACCTAAGGGGAATGCCAACTATACTTTCTAACTAATGTAGCTAAATGAGAAAGCCTCTTTGTTATGGCTTGCACCGCAAACTAAGTAGATTGAAATTAAGAAACGATTCCGCCAACAAAACCTATCAATTGTGGACCTTGGAAGAAACTGATAGAAGAATCCAAATATTTTTATAACCTTTTTTTCAACTGAATTGTATTTTTATATAATTTAAGAATAGTTCAAATTTTTTTTATATATTTTTGGGAACATTAAGGTTATGGCACCTTAGTCTCATGAAGAACCTTGGACAGTTCTATCGCTTTTTACATCCCTACAGCTCTTTAAAAAATTGCTATTTTCTTTTACTTGGGGCTTGACTTACAAAATATCTTATCCGTCATTCAGTACAATAAAAAATTAAAATGATGGAAAGTTAGAATTATAGATAAAATATTATTTTTGTAATTAAAAAAAATAGGAAAGATAAAAAAGTGGATGAATTAACTTTCCTTACAACTCACCAAAATCAATCTCTCCAAAATCAAAAGGAAAGTGAATGAAAAGTTAATTATTTGTGTTGAATTTATCTTATTTGTCTATATATTATTTAATATATACATATATTATATATATATTTCTTTTACACATCCTCTTATACACATCT
>CM042186.1:1198224-1234395 GCA_023539305.1 Ilex asprella | reverse complement strand
TGGAAAGGCAGCCAAAACGGAAAGTTGGTTGTGGGGGGGGGGGGGTGATTGCCTTGGTCTTTGCTGGTTTTCCATGTAGTGGTACGAGGTGAAAAAAAGAAAACCAACTTCAACCGGAAAATAATCCACAGCAGCATTAAGAAATGATGGGGCTACAGATAGCATGCCACAAATTTTCAAATTAGTAAATTTGAGGGCACAAGAGATGATCACATAGATAGATCTCATGCTTCCTCAATAACAAGGTATCCATTCTGGCTTAGACTATTTGTAACACAACCTGACAAGCCCAACAAATTTTATTTTTACATAAACAAGAAAGAAAAGACAAAAACATTGACGGTCTTTGCATTGCTTTCATCTTCATAACAATGACAAAACTAAAAACTGTATGAGAATTCCCAAATAAAATAATCAGACAAAACCTTGAAATAATCCAACTACATATACTTCTCTTGATGATCTGCAGCATACACTCCGAATCTCCCAATTCTTAAATTTCCCACTGCACAAAAATCATGGGATCAGGCAATAAGTCTCGACGAGGCCTGAAAATATGTTGCTGTGTCACTGCACTTCTCCTAATCATCATTCTAGTAGTGGCAATCATTCTGTTCTTTACAGTCTTCAAGCCTAAAGAACCCAAAATCATCACTCAGGCTGTCACTCTCGAACACTTTGAATTCATACCTCTTCCTTTCCATCTAAACGTGACATTGGGGATAGTAGTCACCATTGACAATCCCAACTATGGAAGCTTCAAGTACGAAAACAGCACTGCTTATGTGACTTATCATGGGAGTGTTGCAGCCGAAGGACCAATTCAGCAAGACAAAATTCCTGCTCGTGGGAAGCATGATGTAACCACTACTGTGGTACTTTTAGTCGATACATTGACTTCAAGTCCATACTTTTTGGCTGATTTTGTTGATGGAAGCTTCAACTTCACTTCATCAACCACCTTAAAAGGGAAAGCAACTGTGTTGAAGTTTTTGAAGATTAAAGCAACCAGTTATAGCACCTGTGACATCTCTGTGTTCTTCCTAGCTCAAAATGCCACTTCTGTCTGCAGTACAAAAATCAAGTACTGATTCCATTTTTTTTTATCAATAAACTACCTTCTCTCTTTTGGGAATTTGTTTTATGAATTGGGGTCGATTTGTATGTCATCTAATAGAAATACATTACCTTTGGAAATTTTTTCTCGGATCCCTTCTCAATTTGTGTGTGTGATTCTTGTGTAGGGATCATGATAATCTTCACTATATTCTTCCAATTATATCGGATGTCCGCAAAAGGGACAACATGTCACTAATCTTTCAAAGTTCTGAATTAATCCATTCAGTTTCTTTTTTAGAGCACCTAATTCAATTGTATTGCTTTTTTTTTTTTTCCATTCTAATATTTGTTATAAAGGCCCATGATCTGGGTATTTCACAGATCAAATTCTCCTGTATTTTTTCCTTTTTCTTGTTATTTTTTTTTTGCGTTTCTGAGATGTTTTCCCAAAATATATGCGTAGCACTACATTACCGAAAATTTATGTTCTGATACCATAATAAAATTTTGCAATATATTTGAGCTAAATTACGTTTTTTGGGATAAAGTTATAACAAGATGAGGTACTTGGGATCAATCATAGACATGTTAGGATCAACCCTAATTTATGCATATCTTAAACTTATTTGCCATAATTTGATTTGATTCCATTTCATTATAATTTGACCCAAAAATGTATATCGTGGTTCAAAAAAAGTTACAACATTGGGTACCAAAGTCAATACCGAAGTCTTACCCAGAAAAATGTACATCCCAAATACTTTAATTTTTCTAGAAGTACTGTTACAATTGGAAATGTAAGTGGTATTAATTGCTAATACTAGAACACAACAATATTTTGCTAGATATGGGTAATTTAAAACTTGTTGATAGGGCTAAAGTAGCCCAACAACAGCCTAATTGAAGTTGAACTAATCTTTTGTAACCCTTTGGATTCAACAGTTCTGTTTGAATTTAGGGATTAAAAATCGTAACTCATTGCTAGCAATAAAAAAATTTTACTTCAAACATTTGTTATCGAAGTTATATTTCTCACACCCTTTAAATGTCAAACACTCTAATTTTTCAGGGAACATGTTTTTAGATTAGGTCATTTTATGATAGTCGACTCAGAGGTCGAGAGAATAGTCAGTGCAAATCTAAACACTTTATAATAAATAAATAAAAACGATGTGATTAGTCAATAGGACTTGTGGACTGAAGGAGCTTTCGTAGAAGTTTAAAAAACCCCAATCGTGAATGGTCGTAAAGAGAATTGGTGTGCAGTTGGGAAGATAAGGATGGGGTTTTTTTAATGCCACACACACTTGCAGCTCTTTAATGGCGGAGAGAGACGTGCATGTATACATTCCTTGGTGGACCAACGACAACAATCATCACTTTTTTTTTTTTTTTCATTTTCATTAATCACTACAATACCATTCGAGCATGTGATTTAGTGATAAGTCATACTCATTTAAAATCGTTCTTAACTTTTATATTATTATCAAGCAGGGTTTGATTCACAGGAGCAACACAATTTATTGTTTGGCTTTGGTGGTACTATAATAACATGCTATTCTACAGGATTAGTAACTATGGTTCAAAATCGGACATTCTACAATGGACGGACTCTCATGGTCACGACCAAGGGATTACTATCTACTAATCGTCCCTTCCCCATTTTCCCCCTTTTTCTCTAATAAAAAAAAATTAATCACCGCAATAAATTTATTTCTTGCTTCCACATTAGTGGGGGAATACTGTTTTTTGAAAGTGATTTTTTGCTTCCAAAAAACGAAGTTCGACAAAAATAAATGGTGCTTATTGAGAATCACGTCAACTTCTTAATATCTATTATTCAATGCAAAATAATAATGTGGCTCTAAATGCAAATATGTTATAGTCTAGTGTCATTCTGCTAAAAAAAGGTAGCATGGCCCCTTTGATCTTTAACGTTTGTGGTGATAATTGCTTTCAGAGACTGGGACACTTATCTTAATTGAGTTAAAAGATGAAGCAGCTTTCCATGTGTTTGGTGGTCTAACTAACACTAATCGTGGTATATGGAAGAAGTCAAACATGAAATAATAATAATTGTTCATCTGTCAATTTAATACGTCACGAGATTGAATTCTAAGAATCAATCCCGACAAAATACTAGTAAGATTGTCCCTCACTTTTCTCTCCCAAGCTCGACTTTAGTGAGTGTGTGTCATCCACTGGGTACAAATCATGGTATAAAGAAACTCTAAGTGGCACAAAGTATTTGGTTCTGCTTGTGTAGAATTGCTTAGAATAGACCAACCAATGCAACCAATGCACTGGTTGAAAATGCATCCTCTTTAAGATGACATTATTACAATTTTATTACCATGCTACTACTATAGGGTTTAAAAAGCTTAGTTGTAAAAACAATAAATGAGGATGCCTTTGATACAACTCTCACTTCACCAAGACATCCCATGCACTTCATGGCAACCCACCTTCTACAAGTACCTGTGGTCCAACTTCATCCAAAAATGCTTAGTTGCTGCAAATTTATACATAAAGATCGTTCCTAGTGTGTAAGTCTTTCGTTTATGAAGTTTAAGAGAAAGTATTTTTTTTATTTAGTGTTGTACAAATAATTGTAGAATTAAATAATTTTTTGCCAACGCTAATAAGTGATAGATGGTCTTGCCCCATTTTGGGTAATCTAATTTCTTCACTCAAATTTGATTGCGTTATAATTTGACAAAAATAATTACACGAACCTGTAATCTTCATCCTCCTCCAAACACGAAATGTGTGCAACCAGGTGAGATGTGACGCGTTAACTAGGGTTGCCAAGAGACAGTATTGTGTTTTTAAACATCATGTCATGTCAAAATTTGTTTAGTCAATATCCTACCCATTCACGATCATATTTACTCGAGTTCATTTTGATTTATTTACTCAACGGGTTTGGCGAGTCTACATTAACCACCCAATCCAACCAAAACAAGTACAATTCGCTAGGCAAATACCAGGCTTTTCAAATTGTTTTCCTCTACATTAAAATGCTATGTGATGATGCACAAATAGTCTCGTACAAAATCAATAGTCGAGTGTGTGAGAGAGTATAATTAATGGACAATTAATAGAACAATCAATGACAATAATATAAATATAAAGTTAACACACAGATATATAGTGGTTCAGTCCGAGTGACCTACTCTATTATAAGAAACGACAACGGTGGCCGATGGACCTTTTATTGATAAAGTAAGGTGAACAGGAGAGACAACAATGGCTAGCTCCGGTAGAGAGAATTTACAATTTAAGGCACAAAGTATTGGTTAAGGCAGTGACGTGAGGGTAAAAGTACTAATTCTCTGAGTGGCTACAAAATGTAATGTCATAAAATGTTGTATTGATTTTCGAGAGTGAGTATCCCGATAATTGCTCTTCATGTGTTTTTAATTATTCTTGGATACCTTAAATCTTGGACTGGGTCGAATTCTCGAGCTGGGTTTTACCTATCCTTTTAACTAATCTAGGTTCATCTAATTTATTGGGCTGACCCGGTTAGATTTGGCTCATCACTATGTAATATTTAGGTGACTCTGAAAAACTTCAGTATCCAAATTTGTCAGGTGGAATGATAAACAGAGGACATGCTTGCCTTCATTAAAACTAAGATTTCTAAGTAAAGTTGCAGAATACATATACTGGCTACAGCTCTCATTATTGCATTACACCACTTCTACAATAGAGGTAAATAGCTAGATTCTTATTATCAGTGAACTTTGTGTAAAATCTGCATAACTTCTTGTACAAATCATAAGTATGATTACAATGAGCCATTTAAAATTTGTGTACTCATTTCCATATTGATAAAGAGAGCAAAATACTCGTTAATTTTATTTTCCGCTTCTTGAAAGATACTCTTCTACTTTCTCATGCCTTTGCACGCTGCTAGGCCTAATGAGGAGATTAGGCCTCGTTAGAGCGAGATTATAGTCACATCCCTCTCTTTATAACCTTTCGCTCGAGCCCTAACCAGATTATCCAATTCGATTCCATATAGCTAGGAAAAATCAATGCCTAGGCTCATACATAATAACAGCCACATACTTCTGACTCTAACATAAGTTGTGCAGCTAAGGTGTACCAGACACAATAAACCATACTAGATCACTACTTGTAAACAAAATTTTCACCCTACAACCCAATTTTCAACTAAGACGAACGATTAATGGGCTATGCATTGAATGCAACGATTTAGATATTTTTTTCTTTTCATTGGACCACGTACCAAACACAACAGTCTTTGAGTTAAAATGCTAGTTATTTTGTCCAATTATTTCTTCCAAGAAGTAAAAAAAATAGGGAACAAAAATAAAAGTTGATTAATGTTGTGTGGATTTAATTTACTAACCTAATTTATTGATTTAAAATCGTTTAATACCCACTGGATTGACTATAGAGCCTCATTGTCAATTCAACGGTACGTATCAATGAATTAAGTGAGCTAATTGGCTAATAAATTAAATTCCATTAAATTTCTTTAATTCTTTTGGCAAATACCTCTATAAATTGCAATTGTTTGGTTATTTAAAGGACTAAATGCTAAGAGCTAGGCGGCATATACATCACACGTTGGCTTAGACTAGGGATATTGAAACTATGAATAATTCATTACTCTTTAGCAGTAATTACTAACTTATTCCACTTCACTTTTTTGATTGTAAATTGAAGCACTGGTATAATTAAATGCAAGTGGAGCTCAAGAAGAAGCATAAATATAACCTAACTACGCAACCCAAGAAGGCAAAAAACAATATAGCGTATGAGGTTGGAGAAAGACCAGAGTTATGCATGTAGTCTTACATGATGTGAAGATAATATTTTGGTCATGGGAACTCTAACGATCAAATTACGATAGAACAAGTTTACCACGACCCTCATAAATATGATAATTTATGTTAAGAAAAACGTGTTGATGCAATGGCTATACTTTAATTAAATTTAAATATTAGTTAAGCTTTTTTTTACACGTAATAATATGTCAGCATAATGCTAAAGGAATGGGGATGAGAGCAGCTAAACAGTCTTTCGGGAATCAAATTTGGCTTCAATCTAATAAGAACTGTCTGGTTTCACTACACAATTCATGCCTCTTGTAAGACTCAAACTTTTGATCTTTTGGTGGGGGGGGAGGGGGAGAGCATGCAAACTATATCAATCTAACAGACTAGCTATATCAAAGAAGAAGATGGCCCTCCTGCAAGCAAAGCCTGTGGTGTTCAGACTTGAAAAGTGAACATTTTGCTTGGAGAAGGGAAGAGAGGGTGCAATTAGGTTCACGAAGCTAATTATGAGAAGGGTACAGCCAAATCACGAAATATGACAATACTGAAACCCTAAGGCGATACATTGAATATAAATGATTTAGATCAGATTACGGTACCGAAAAATCAGTTTTCTATAGTGTATTTTACTTTTTAACCCAATAAGATCTTTACACGAGTAAAAGTTTTTTATTAATTTATTATTTTTTCAATCAATAATATTTACACACATACAACAGATCCAACGCATTTATTTTTGGTATTCTCCAGAGAGGGGTATCCCAACAACTGTGAAAGAGCCTTTTAACCCCCAAATCCTTCTACAAATGGGACCAATATTGATAACCTCGACCAACCAAAGGCTAGTGCTTTTTGCACTTTCTAAGGCAACGAATTAAGACACTTTTCACACTGCATATCTATATAATAAATTAGATAGGTGTTTGAACTTATGAGGGGTATATTTTCTCCCCCAAATTTCAAAAATTCAACACACATACTCCACAATACACAGCTACACATACATACATGCACCCCAACACACACATTTCAATATATACACAGTTTCATAATTTAATGTACAGTGATTTAAGTCACGGGGTATCGCTAGTATGTTTATATTGTTGCTTTTTTTTGCTCTCTATTGTGTGGGCTCAATTGAAAATTACTGGAAATTACAGAGTTAGGATTTTATATTGAGGAGAATCTAACAGTGATGTATTCTAGTAATCTAGAATGTTATTCATCTTCATAATGTAACAAGTTTTTAATTCATTTTTGTGATATCGAAAATGATAGATGGATACAATCAGTTGTCTGCGACCTTTATCCAGCCATGACTATGGTAGCTCTAATCCACAGAAACCAATGACAAGAGATGTCTAGATAATTGGAGATCGTCGCTCCCTCAATCTAATTGGGTCATAGCTTGACATCAGTCCCAATAACTCTGCAGGATGGGATGAAAGATACATATACTACCTCCCCGAAGAGTTAACCCATGACCACTTGGCCTCTTGGGAGTTTTAGCCACTACACTTGCCACCAAATCACAATCCTCCCTTTGTGTTTTTCAAGGATCAAAATTTCGTTTCAGTTACCGAAGAAACGAAAACGTATTTCGAAAATTTTTCGACCTATTTCGGAAACATAATGAAAAAAATAAAAATTAAGAATTATTTTTCTAATACATTAATTGAAATACATCAAAGTATCTTAAAATACCTTAAAACATTCATACATAATTGTGTAAATGCATTGAAATATTATAATATATCTCGAAATATTATGAAATACCTCAAAATATTAGAATTTCGATTCCATCATTGTTTTGTTTCGATCTCCTTAAAAATCGAAAACGTTTCGGTTGTTTCGACCGTTTTAAAACAATATTTTGATCATTAGTGTTTTTAAGGTACCAAAGAGTTAACCTATGACTACTTGGCCTCTTGGGAGGAGTTTTAGCCACTACACTTCTGCCACCAAATCACAATCTTCCCTTTGTGTTTTTAAGGGATTGACACATTACCCATAATTGAGCCATTTCAAAAAATACCCTATGTATGGAGTTTTTGAAAATTTGAGGGGGAGTCATGACACTCTAGACTACAACGTGGCCTTCTTCCGTGTGCAAGTGAATGTGCATGTGGAGATATATATGTAATACTACCATAATAACTAAAATTTTAATTGTAATCAATACATTGATAACATTCATTTCAAATAAGGATACGTATCAAATCATTTTTGGACATTTACTCATTCCTTTTGGATTCAGATGTTGCTCCCAAATGGTGAATTAGTAATTTTCAAAAAAAAATTATATAATTCAAATGATTTTATTTCTCATAGAAAAACTAAATTAATTAGAGACTGCAGTAAAATCAATAGGTTGAAGAGACAGCTCTCCATTGATCTATTTATTCATTTCCATCTAACTTATAAGTGTGGCATTCTCATGAATGCAAACCATCTAGTTTTCTATTTTTTTTTGGAAAAGTAAAAGTAATTTTGTATCGATCGAAAATAAACAAGCAAGCAATGAAGAGGAGAAGCCTTCCATTATGATTGCATTATTTTCTGTGAATATGGTAGAAGAACATTAGTGTGCTTCAAGGAGTTTTAGGCACTGTATGCCCTTAGGAGCACTACTAATTTAATTGTTCATGGAGGATTTTAAAAAACTTATGTGTGTAGCAATTATCCAGCTCTAAATGATCATGTTTTACCTTCTAAATGTTTCTTCAAAACCCATTATAATGACCTACTCCTCATTGTTTTCATAAAAAGAGTAAATAAATTCAACAAATTAATAGCAAATCAATCTCATCCATCATAATCACATAAAACTCTTTTTCTTATGCATTTTTAACTTTTCTATGAGTTAATTTCATTTACATACTAGTGATCCATAGCAGATGCCATGCAATGAAAAAAAAGCTCAAAGTAATTAATATAGTGGTATTACATACAACAAACAAGGACTGGTAATTAAATTTGACTCTGAAGAAGACTTGAAATTTATTGTTACTGAAACTATTAAAAATTTATTTTTTAAACCATAGAAATGATAATATTAATTAGTATCTAAGATTAGGGTATTGTATGTATAATTTTCATACATGCACACATTCTAGCTAGAGAGGAAGATGATGAAGTTTCAAAAATTTGAAACCAGAGAAAGGTGGGTGCGGTAAAGAAGCCATAAGTCGTTTCACCAATACTCCTATGGAGGAATTTTGAACATCAGATGCCAACTTTCTCTCTCCTAAGCAATAACACCCTCCAACCCTCCATAAATGCTATTGCACCCTCTCTATACTCTCTGCATTAACTCCTCGCTGCCACATCTTCTCCACCTGTTCCTTTCCCTTCTTCACCTTCTCACCCTCTTCAAAGCTCTCTCTCTCTCTCTCTCTCTCTCTCTCTCTTGATTTTATCTCGTCTTTTTTCTCATCTGTTTCTCTCTCTCTCTCTCATCATCATCTCAGTATTCTTCTTAAATTCCATTCACAAGAAAGGTATGAATTAATAAGCGCCGACTGAAAAACCACTTCTTCAGCCTCCAAAAGAGTGGTTTCACGATGGTTCTTCGGCCTGAATACCAGATCTGGCCCTTTCATGGGTCTTACCATTGATCTCAAAAGGTGGGTTATGCTCTTTCCTCTCAAAAGCTCAAATAACAGTAAGTTACTATCATGTAAATCCCCCATTTTTCTTCTAGGGTTAAGTTTGAGCTATCTTCCGCAACCACCACTTTTTTCCTTGCTACGTAACTCATAGATGTTGCAAAACTTATAATTTTAAGTCCTTTTCCGTTATATTCAGGAGAGAGAAAGAGAGAGGATTGGACTCCACCGAGATCTCCGTGCGTTCAATATAATAGAAGTTGAAATTGGGGATAATGTCAAAGGCCATTTCACTCTGTCAACCCTTTGTTGCAAATTTAACTCATTTTAGCGAATTTTAGTCTTTTTGCACGTAAGGACAGATAGTATAGATGTCTTGTTTGAAAGCCCAAAACTGTAGTCATCGCTGGTCTTCTTTTTGCATGTAACCATCTCATTAGTTTGCTCAGACACTGCCAGAGAATCTATTAAACTCAACGCACTAGCTTCTAAGAGGCCAACACCAAAAAAGCTAGACCCCAACCCACACCCACCCACACACACACACATAGAGAGAGAGAGTACCTTCTAGGGTTTGTGGGTTACAGATGTGCTCTTCTTCTAGGGTTGGTGGGAGATGGATCTATGGCTGCTGATATGAAGATTCCGGGTACTCGAAAGCAACTGACCTAAGTGAATTTCTGTTGTCTTGATCGGAGCTAAGAATCAGGTCAGGACCGAAAAACAGATCCAGAAATGAATAGTTTCTCTCGTCTTTAACCCCAGCTATTTGTTCTTCTTTCTTTCATCCATTTTCTTTGAATCAACTGTTTGATGTTTTTAAGATCTGTTTGCACCATAAGCTAGACTATAATACTAGTTCATTCTTGTGACAAAAAAAAAATTGATCCAACCACAATCCATCTCGATTAAAACGCTAAAGAATAAGAGCTCTTTTTGGGAAGAGAGAGAGAGAGAGAGCTCCTCCTAATTTATGTGCCTCTATGCATGTATCTCAAAAATCGTTGTCAACTGCGGGTTTCTTCTTCCATTTCTTGAGCTTTCTTTCTCCTTTGCAACTGTAGAATTTGTATCAGCAATTTTCTACTAATTTTTCTGTGTTTAAAAGGTGTTCTTACCTATGTTGTTTTTTTATCCTTCCTCTGTAGATTGCAAAATTGTAGATTTGGATCCCTCTCAATATGTTTCAACCAAGCATGTTTGATAGTCACCATTTACTCGATATGGCCAACAAAACCCCTGAACATGAGCTGGATATGATCAGAGATGAAGAATTTGAGAGCAAATCGGGCACTGATATCATGGAAGCCCCCTCGGGTGATGATCATGACCCCAACCAACGCCCCAAAAAAAAGCGGTATCATCGCCATACCCAGCATCAAATCCAAGAAATGGAATCGTAAGCATTTGCTATACATTATCCTTATTTTCTAGCAGCTACGGTACTCAAAAATTACTGTTTGATGTCCCGAAAATTCATGTTATTTTAACTTTTCTTTGTAGTAGCTCGCAATATAATATTGAAAAGTAACTTTTCAAGATTCACCCATGATTTTTTTTATGTGTTCGTTTATGAATGTTTTAAAATGCGGCTATTCTTCGTGGATGATTTTTAATTTTCTCTTGTTGGTTTCTGCATTTGGTTGCAGTTTCTTCAAAGAGTGCCCTCATCCAGATGATAAGCAAAGGAAGGAGCTGGGTCGGCGATTAGGGTTAGTGCCATTGCAAGTAAAATTTTGGTTCCAAAACAAGCGCACACAAATGAAGGTAACTGCTCAGAATTTGTTGAGTTGATTTGAGTTACGTTTTCTGAAAGTAATTCATTGTTAAAATTTCTTACTCTTTCTGCGAATTTAAACATTCTACTTTGGTGTAGTTAAAGCTTATTTTGGCTACATCACATACATATGTTTTTGCTACTAAACTTAGCTTCTGACTAATTTTGCCTTAACTGAAGGCTCAACATGAACGCCATGAGAACACACAGCTGAGGAATGAGAATGAGAAGCTTCGTGCCGAGAACATACGGTACAAAGAAGCCCTTAGCAATGCTACTTGCCCAAACTGTGGAGGCCCAGCTGCCATTGGTGAGATGTCATTTGACGAACAGCACTTGAGGATTGAGAATGCTCGTTTAAGAGACGAGGTAATTGGAGTATAACAATTTGTCGCTAGGGTCTAATCCAGTCCAGCTTTTCAAGCTTAAGTATGTTCAAGTTTGGCTCACATTCAGTTGGTTCATAAAACGAACTTAGAAATTTGAACAAATTCGATTCATTTGTGTAATTTGAACCATCAACCAGAATCGAATTAAACCCGAGTATTGTATGTGTGTTCATTGCAGCTCAAATGAGGATTGCGTTGGTGATACATTGTGTTGAACTGATATGTGTATGCTTTGTTTCCAGATTGACAGAATATCTGGAATTGCTGCAAAATATGTTGGAAAACCTATGCTATCATATCCTAATCTTCCTTCTCATGGACCACCACGCGCACTTGATCTTGGGGTAGGCAATTTTGGGCCACAGACGGGGATCGTAGGGGAGATATATGGAGCTGGTGACCTTCTTAGGGCAGTGTCTGGACCTACTGAAGCAGACAAGCCAATAATCATTGAGCTTGCCGTTGCAGCAATGGAGGAATTGATCAGAATTGCCCAATCTGGAGAGCCCCTATGGATGCCAAGTGCTGATAACTCAACTGAAATTCTAAGTGAGGACGAGTATTTGAGGACTTTTCCTCGAGGAATTGGACCAAAACCCTTGGGATTAAAATCTGAAGCTTCGCGAGAATCTGCCGTTATTATTATGAATCATACCAATCTTGTGGAAATTTTAATGGATGTGGTAGGATTTTCTTATCTTCTTACATAATATCTTCTACTATAATCATCTGAAATTTTATTTGCTACAGAATAATCTTTTCTATTTAATGATGACTATCAGAATCAATGGTCAAGTGTGTTCTCCAGTATCGTTTCAAGAGCAATGACCCTGGAGGTCTTATCAACTGGAGTTGCAGGGAACTACAATGGAGCTCTGCAAGTGGTATGCAAGAAGTGCTTAATCATTCTCTGAGTAATTAAAACATGTTGAGCACAAACCTCTTCTAGGGCAAAACAATCATCAATTGTAACAGGTTTACAAGTATCCTAATTCCTAACATTAGATAAAAAGGAAAACAAATGTATTGTGTTCAATTGATTTCGAGGAGGGATGTTCCTAACTTTGTGAGTACACTTCAGATGACAGCTGAGCTCCAAGTCCCTTCTCCAATTGTTCCGACTCGAGAAAACTATTTTGTAAGGTACTGTAAACAGCATGCTGACGGAACCTGGGCAGTGGTTGATGTTTCCCTGGACAATCTGCAGCCTACTTCAGTATCAAGATGTAGAAGAAGGCCGTCTGGTTGTTTGATTCAAGAATTGCCTAATGGTTACTCAAAGGTACAACTCATCCTGCAATTTAGCCAAGCATTATATGCATGATCTGTCACAAAATATTCTAAGGGTTTTCTAATTTCCTAGGTTACATGGGTTGAACATGTTGAAGTGGATGATAGAGCTGTTCACAATATCTACAAACCTGTAGTTAATTCAGGTCTTGCTTTCGGTGCAAAACGCTGGGTGGCAACTTTAGATCGACAATGTGAACGACTTGCAAGCGCAATGGCTAATAACATTCCAGCTGGAGATGTTGGTGGTATTATATAAATACCTTTTCCTCTTGTAACAACACTGTATTGCAGAGATTGAACAAAATTCTGCTGACATTGGCTATCCTTCCTTCTGCTGATGTTGCAATGCTGACAATGCAGTTATAACAACTCCCGAAGGAAGGAAAAGTATGTTGAAGCTGGCTGAGAGAATGGCGATGAGCTTTTGCTCCGGTGTTGGAGCTTCAACTGCACATACATGGACAACTTTATCTGGCAGTGGCGATGATGATGTGAGAGTCATGACCAGAAAGAGTATGGATGATCCAGGCAGGCCTCCCGGTATTGTTCTAAGTGCTGCTACTTCATTCTGGCTTCCAGTTCCACCAAAGAGGGTTTTTGATTTTCTTCGTGATGAGAACTCACGAAGTGAGGTATGAAGATCATAAGCAGTTGCCTGAAAATTCAATCTCATCATATAACAGTAGAAACCAATAGATATGCTTGGCACTTTTAGTCCTTAAAAAAATTCCATCTTTTGTGCACAAGAAGACGATGATTTATTTTGACTCGAAAATGTAGCCTAACTCGCTATTTGTAGTATCATGTGTTGAGTTATAGGTACATCATGAGAAATATGTAGACATCGTGCTAGCTTAACGCATATTACACAGTAGACATTTCCATATTCTGGTTATTAGGGATGACTATGCTTCACAAAATATTTGCGGTGCATACAACATCACTAACTGCAACTAATTCAAGCCCACAACTAAGCACAAACACATAAATACATTCAGCTAGTGTAAATGGATGGGGCATAAATGTTAGAATACAGGAATTGTCTTAACATCTCTTGTGCAATTTTACCGGTTAGCTTGAAGCAAGATGCTTTCACAATTCCATGCATTTTGACTGTCGTTACCTATATCTGGATTTCTACCCATATCAAAGAATGCAACTTATGAAGATCAAGCATTATAATTTAACCTGGTAGCTTAAAAGTTCCACATTGTGTTTTTCCTGGACAGTGGGATATTCTTTCTAATGGGGGCCTAGTTCAAGAAATGGCACATATTGCTAATGGTCGTGATCCGGGCAACTGTGTCTCTCTACTGCGTGTTAATGTAAGCTGAGAATGCATTCCATATATCTATCTGGTTCACTAATCTTTCATCAGTGCCTCTCATTTGTTGCATTAACACATATCATTTGCCAAATATACTGTAGAGTGCCAACTCCAACCAGAGCAATATGCTGATACTACAAGAGAGTTGTGCTGATTCTACAGGCTCTTATGTTATATATGCTCCTGTCGATATTGTGGCCATGAATGTGGTCTTAAGTGGTGGTGACCCAGATTATGTGGCCCTCCTGCCATCTGGTTTTGCTATACTCCCTGATGGACCAGGACATCAGGCAGGAGTTCCGGACGCTGGGTCTGGTGGATCGCTACTCACAGTTGCATTTCAGATATTAGTTGATTCAGTTCCAACAGCAAAACTTTCTCTTGGAGCTGTGGCAACGGTTAACAGTCTCATCAAGTGCACAGTTGAAAGGATCAAAGGTGCAGTGATATGCGACAATGCATAAACAAAAAGTAGTGAGTTATTCAAACTTCATCTTCACATTTTCAAGCATCATCTCCTCTTGGCTAAGTTTTAATTGGCTCATGTTGGAAGGAAGTAAATGTAGAAAAATTATGATAGTCAGGCATGCACACATACATATAAAGAGGCAATTAAAGGTTGTAGAAGCAAGGTTTACATAGGAATTTTGCCTCATTTATTAGCCATTTTACCCTTTTGTTTGGTAGTACTTTTTTTAGCTTTTGTTACCCAAATTGGAAGACATAATTTCAGGGCTTTCTAATGAACATCAGATTGATCACCATTCATAAACCAGCATTGTAAAGAATTCCAAGAAAACAGGAACTTTACAGCCACAATATAAACAATCACTCAAAAATAGTCTGAGGGACTCCACAAAGCTGAAGGTGACCAGTTAACTCTTTGGAGCTTTACAAGTGTAAGGACAATTACCTTGGGATTTTTCTTAATTCTTTACATTAGAAAGGCTGCATCACTTAAAAAAACTAAAGATGCAGATAAACGAGTTCAATAAAAAACTTCTTAATGGGATATCACTTTACTATTCCATGCATGTAGCATAATTTGATTTCATTCCAGGATTGGCTCAGTTTCAGAAATATTTATTTTTGTTCCCCTTTCTCTTTGAATCTTTATTGCAGTGAAATCCAAGGGAAGTGACTAAGAAAGAAAACAAGGCAGTGTTTACTCTAAATGTGAAACTAATGGAAGAAGTCAAGAACGCACCTTAAACAATCCTTGCCGTGTGGTATTGGCAAAGAAGTAGCCAGAAGCGTTTCACCAACCTGCAAAGGTAATAGGTTCGGGTATTGACTTTGCCCCCTAAGAAGAGTAAACCAAGACCTGAAATTACATGCAACTTCCTGTCCGCCTTTATTTTCCTTTAGAGCTAAGGTTTTCCTATTTTATTTATGTCCTTTGAAAGCTGTTTTAGTTAGTTGGTAGACTGCGGAAGATGACTCTTGCAAACAATGTTTTTCTTTTGACATTGTGGTAAATTTCCATTTACTTAGCTTTTGTGCGTTGCTTTTGATATCAGGAAGTTAACAAATCCTGCAGCTTAATTAGTCCAGATTCGTTTATTAGTCCATCATTACTCTTGGGTCTTGTTCATCAAACTTATCCTCAGAGCTATAGGGCAGACCCTCATAGCCAAGATTAACCTACTGAAATCTTAGCTCAGTTATGCTATTGTCGTGATTAAGCTCATTCACTAATATGAAAAATCCCAGCTCAATCCTAAGTTTCTACAATAAGGACCCAAGCTTTGAACAAAAGGGAAAATGTGCTACTTGAGTAATTAGCACAGAATAACAGCGTGAGACGCCTAATTCATGCTTTTATGATGTGCCACTTCCAACCGAGAGATAACAGGTTGAACCACCGGGTTGTTGAAGTGAATAAATGAGCAGTAAAAGTATTTCAGGAAAGGCCCAGGGATTGGCTAGTAACGATCCAGAGTAATAATAAAAAACAAGCCTCTGAATTTTCTTAATTAAGACCGGTCGGATTTAAGAGTAACAGTATGCAAAATTTTTAACCTTAGCTAGCATGCCTCTATGAGGTTATATGCACACGCTGCTACTGGTAAGAAAACCATAATACTGAGTTAACACCCGGAAAACAGCCACATCAAATGCTATAATGGTAAGCCAGGGAGCTTTTGATCTGTTAAGCGTTGACAGAGATTGAGTTATGAATGTGACTCGACATGAATCGAGTTATGAAGGTGACTCGACATGAAATATGAATGAGACACCAAGCCAAATTCTTAAAATACAGGATATGCACACAACAAAAACCATTAAATGAGAAGATGCCTACAATGCGAAACTACTATTTCTCATAAACCTGTCAAAATTTCTAACTATCTAAGTCATAGCATTACTATTTGCATAAGATGACCGACTATTCTGTTGCATTGACACTGGTTAGAAGCACACACTGTGATGGGATCAGGTATTAAGCAGCAGCTAACAGATACAAAAACAAACAAGGAATATAAACTTGGTACAAGTTCTAATTTAGTTGTGAAGTGCTAAGTAATATGTGATAAAAAAAACTGATATCACATAGTCTTTGAGTTAGTTGCTCATCATTAACTAATTGGTGTATTTTATTTTCTTCATCCTTGATAGTAAGTTTGTCTAATGGACACTATCTTTGGATATACCGAGATATGTTACAAGTCAGCTTATTACGATCTTCAATCGAATTAATCATTTGCAATGATTCCATCCATCTTACTCAATACATGCAATAGTGCCGAAACTAAAAGAAATAAGAACCGAGTACTTTCCAATAATCTAACAATGAAACAAATCCCTGCAATCGTTTCGTTTGCCAGAATTCAAAATTTGTGCTAATCGAGTGAATCCATTCATGTTTAGCAATAAACTTTCTCCATGAAAGCCCTATTCATGTTCAGCAAAATAAGAACTCCCATCTCCCTCATGAATGACACTACAAAATTAACATCCTAAAGGAAAAAAGTGGAAATATAAAAATTTATGACTACCTAAAAACAGACTACCATGAGTGTGGGCATGCTCATCCTCTGTTATTTTCAGAAAAAAAAAAGAAAAAAAGAAAGCAACTTCTATCTGATTTTCTAGGTACCCTTCAAGGCATATAGATTCTGCCAACAAATAGCCAAAGGGATGAGTCCTTGCCAAAGGTACTCTTTCGGATTTCTCGTCAGCCCTTTTACTATATATGCATTAGTCGAAAGTTGTAATAGTGATATACCGATTTATATATGGAAAAGAGAGAGAGATAGATAAAATGCTGTCATGATCTAAGAAATCCTAGAAATAACAGCTTTTTGTCATCCCAAAAACAATAACGGGAAATCATAAATTCTGACTTCTATGACATGCAGAAGCACAAAAGTTTGTGCTTGGGTATTATCATAATTGGCCAATAGTTGCATATCAGAAGATTATAATGATTCCGTAGCCATGAATCTATCAGTGTTTCAGTACCACCCAGAAAATTAAATCTTCATATAACGATTGCCGTACTACAGTATGAATGTGTTGATTTCGCAAGAAACTCTCAACCAAAATTTCATATGTTGTCGGTAGAAATTAAAGGAAAACAGTGTACCTCTTGGTGTAGGAGCACTAGGCCGGACAAGCAGACTAATTGAGAGAGCTGCGAACCCATTAAAACTGTTTGGCAGATTTTACCCAGAAGCTTGGCAGCGACTAAATGCCATTGCTGCTTCTGCCATTAGTTTTTCATCTTCTCCACATACTAGTTATGGTTCTTCTCTCATCTTTCAGTTGGAGAGAGAGAGAGAGAGAGAGAGAGTTAAGTTGTGGAAGATAGTGGTTGCAGACCATTGAGCTTTTATTGAATTCATGAGAGAGAACACAAAAGGTCGTTAGGTTTTGATTGAGCTTGGGGTTGTTGAGTTCTTTAATTCTTATATGCTATGTTTCTGGTTTTGGTTAGAAGAGAAAATAAAACGAGGGAAAATAACTAATCCTTGTCTTTGTTTGGAAAAAATAAAATAAATAAAAAAGTGTCATAATCACTCTAATTATTCGAATTTTGAAAAGGACAGGAGAAATAATTGGAAATATTTACGATGAATTACAATTTAGAAACATCAAGTGCAAAAGCAATAAGCAACTTTAAAAAAAATATTTCTAAGTTTGAAAAAAGAAATGAAAAATAGATGAAAAAAATATTTGCTAGAGATCCAAATCATCTACAATATATTTCTTTTTTAAGTTTTTTTTGGACTGATCGGTCATTATTAATGAGTAAAAAATTCACTTGTATGTAATAAATTTCACTTGAACACACGATAAATAATCCGTTAATGAAGAAATTACAAAAAAATTCATTCCAATTGCTAGCCTTTTAATTCCGAGGCCTACATACAAGGGATGTGTCCATATCTCCATCCATCCAACAAGCATTGATTAGGAGTCTTTTTTGGGCCGGTTGGAATATATCCAAGAATGGATACGGGTATGGAAATGGAGTCTTCATGATCCTGGACCATTTTGGAGCAATTATGTGAGATTTTAAGGTTTGAGCATTGGGAAAAGATGAAGCAAATACCTAAGAAAGAAAGAGATGACAGCATAGAAGAATGAAGAAAAGGATTAATACTAAGGCTGACAAGACAGATATAAAAGAAAAAGGGTCCTCGGCGCTATATACTTTGTTCAAAGAAGAATGAAAGGAGAAAAAAAAAATTATTGTTAAATAAGTTTGTAATACTGTTTAACTTAGAATACACAACGTAAACTCTTATATAATAGGATAACAAAACAATATAAAATGTCTAAACTAGGCCCTTATATAGTAAGGCAACAAAACAATGTAAAATACTTAAACTATCCAGAATATAAATAAATATAAATACTTTAACATCCTCCATCAAACTCATGATATGATAACATCAAACATCAAAAGTTTATTAAGAAGAAAACGGAAGCACTCATGAAACACTGAGTTATGGGCAATCTGAATGGCACCGGTGTTATCACAAAACCAAGGAGTAGGAGTAGACAAGGAAATGTCAAGATCAGCAAGTAGCCAACGCAACTAAACTATCTCTATTGTTGGGAAGGTCATAGCATAATACTTAGCTTCAGCAGATGATTGAGTCATAACAATTTGTTTCTTACTTTTCCACGAAATAAGAAAACCATCAAGGAATAGATAGAAATCAGTAATGGAATTGCGATCCATAGAGTCGTCAGTTCAATCCGCATCCGAGCAAGCATGAAGTTCCAAAGACGATGAAAAAGAAAATAACAAACTCAACAAAACTCCAAGTCTAGACTCAATAAATTAAGGCCCAAATGGCAATGATTGGTCCAACAGAAAACCAAAACCCAACAAAAACCACCAACAATAATGCCCAACAAAATAAAGCCCAACAAAGAAAAGAAGAAAGGCCAAACCAACAGTCCAACAGAGAGAAACTCAAATCTGCACCAGTTCAAATCAACAAACCCAAAGGATTAGGGTTGTCCAACAAAAACCACCAGCAACAATGCCTAACAAAACAAAGTCTAACAAATAAAAGAAGAAAAGTCAAACTAATAGTCCAACAGAGAGAAGCCTAAATCAGCACCAACCCAAATCAACAAACTCAAAGGATTGGAGTTGCTCAACAAAAACCACCAACAACAATGTCTTACAAAATAAAACCCAACAAAAAAAAGAAGAAAAGTCAACCCAACAACCCAATAGAGAGAAGCTCAAATCAGCACCAGTCCAAATTAACAAACCCAAAGGATTGGAGTTGCCCAACAAAAACCAACAGCAACAATGCCCAACAAAAAAAAACAGTCAAACAAGGAACCCAATAGAGAGAAGCTCAAATCAGCACCAACTCAAATCAACAAACCCAAAGGATTGGGGTTGTTCAACAAAAGCCACCAGTGAAGCCAAGAGCAGAAACTGGAACAAAAAAAAGCAGTCAACGCCAAACAATCCAAAGTTTGTCACAAATCAACTCAACAACTCGTAAATAAAATACTCATAACAAATTAAGGTTTCTTACACAACAATACAACAAAAATGGCACTAAAAATCGAGTCGGCACTATTCATAAAATGAACAGTGACTTCGGTACTGTTCACATCACGTGAATAATATTTTCGGCATTGTCCACCAAGTGAACAGTATTTTCGGCACTATGCTACAATATATTTTGGATCGAAAATCATGCTCTAATACCATGTAAAATTTGATCAAATGAAAAAGAACGAAATGAGAAAGAGAAAATATTATTGGTAAACAAGTCTGTAATCATGTTCAACCTAAAATACACAATGTAGGCCCTTATATGGTAGGGCAACAAAACAACGTAAAATGCCTAAACAAGGCCCTCATATAGTAGGGCAACAAAATAATATAAAATGCCTAAACTACTCAGAATATAAATAAATATAAATACTCTAACAGGCGCCACATCAAACATTCTTCAAGGAGGCATTGCATTCTCAAGTTCATTGGCATCAAGATACAATTTATTTATGTAGAAATTGAACATAAATTTATAACGCTAAACACTTCTCAACTCAACTCTACTCTACTCAACAAAGCAGCAGCAGAATGAATGATAAAAATATGAGCTTCCCCAAATGACAAGAATGAGGTAGCCTTACAACCCATTGACCAGTCCTTAACAAATGAACCCAAAAAAGCACCAAAAAAACTTATGCAAAGTTTATTGTTGCGGCAAAAGATACGGAAGCCACCACTACTTTCAGTTGTAGAGAGAAACTCTTTTACAAAAACAACTACTTTACTCCAACAGCTTGATAAAAAATAGTGAAGTGTCTCACTTGTGGGAGCTATTTTCCAAATGCATTTCCTGCAAAAAGCTGGAAGGGAACGACAACAAATATTGGAGCATACCCCTTTAATAGACCATCTGATTATTAGGTCAAAAACTTCTGGCTCGTATATAATGATTCATGGGTCATTAAACTTGAACGATCATTAGGATACCTTAGAATCCCATACGGATGTTGCACACAACCTAACTTTCAAGAGTGTATACACTGATAGTGGTCAGTTGATCTACAATCCAAAAGGGACTCATGTAGGGGTGGTAAACGATTCGAGCTACTCAGGCTTAGCGAATATTGTTTTGAGCTTGACTCTAGCACATTCGTTTAGAAAACGAGTCAAATCAAACAATTTTTTAGGCTCAACTCGAGCTTGCAAAGTTCGACTCATTTATATGTCAAATATTCGAATTAATCAGGCTCGGCTCGGCTTGGGTTCGGCTATTTTTTGCTTGCCTTGAGCTCGTTTTTCCAAAAAAAAAAACAAGCTTAAACCCTTTTTTAGGATCGGGTTCAAACTCATTTATTCGGCTTGTTTACCAACCCTAGGATCATGCTTCACAAGTAGTAATAAAGTATTTATCAAGTCTTTACAAAACTTCACAAAACTTAGGTCAACTTCCCTATTGTATTTTTGCTGCCACCTCCAAATTTTCCAACAAATTGATATGTACAATACTAGCATCTAGGTTTAAATCCCCCTTCCCCTTCATTGTTCATCGAAAGAAAAAATGAACTTTCATGTTTACTCCCTTATATAAACACACAGAAATGTTGCTTTCATCAAGATTCGTCTAAAAGTGTTTTTCCCCTCTCCCTCCATCATTCCCCCCCCCCATAAGGCTATCATCTTGAAAGGAATTAGGAAGGTCTATTAAGCTTAGGAACTACAATACACATGCTTCAGAAAGTTGGACGCCCATCATTCTAAATGGAAAACCACAATCTGGGATTGAACAAACTCACTTTCATATAAAAACATTGTAGAACTTGGACATAAAAACTACAAGATCCACAGACTAGAGGTAAAACAAACAACTTCGATCACCTTTAAGGATGCATATATGTGTCATAGAGCTACATATATTGTATTTTTTTGGGTAAATTATATATATCGTATATTAGTGGTCTCTAAAGAATGTTAAAGATGAGGGTGCCCCAAACTGTCAAATAAAACGTCCATCCACAGACATCAGTTAAAAAAATATATTTTACCAAACCACTAAACATTGTACAATGATAAGTTTTATTTTATATAGACACAAAAGAAAACAACAGAGAAAAAGCTCAAACTGAGATATTATTACTGCATTACAAGACTATTCCACACTCTTTAACAAAAAAGACAACCACAATGTACCATATAGTACAAATTCAATTTATATTATGTAGCATTAAAACAGTTTCTCTAGTGGTAAGCACATTCCTATACAAAATCAACAATCCAGCCATTCTCAATGTGTACAACAACTTCCAACAATCAATGATCATTCCATCAAATCACTATATTCTGCTCAGTTAATTGAAATCACAATACACACTACATATCCAAAGTACCTGAAACAAAACAATATCATATCCACTCATAAACAAGCTCACATGTGATTAGTTAAGTCCCTGCAGTGGACAATGCCGCCATAAAAGAGTTGTAAGATGACTTAAGATCAAAGTGGAGCTGCCGAGCTTGCTGCTCTGTCAACTCATCCGTTGCCCCCATCTTTGACAACCTCCCAATCCACTCTCTCATCTTTGTTTTCCCCTCAAAATCAGGCCGCAAAATCAAAAGCTTATTGAACAAACCTGATAAATCGGAGAGCAACAGATAAACTTAATCCACAGCCACCATATTAAACTTTAATGAGTCCATTGTCGTAATGAAATTTTGCACACATTCAACCACAATGGCGGCTGAGGTAGTCACCGACATTGCTGAAGTCGCCCTGTGCTCCACTGTGGCAGGCCCGTCTGAGGTCACAAGGTAGTTTAGGGTAGCCTGGCAGCCCATTTTATAGGTATCATGAAACCGCTCAATACTTGGAACAATGTCTTTCAAAGTGGAAGATAGAGTTTGGAAATGAGCTATTAGTTTTTGGCATTCGGCCTCATACTCTGTTGGTGAAATTATGTCACGAACATAGGCCTTTTCAAGCTTCTTTGTTGCTTTGATAATTGCAAAGAGCTCAGCAAAATTCTCATCCATCTCTCTTCCGTGCTTATCATTCCATAGTTTAACCTATATGGAAGAGTTTACTTTGAGGTTGCGGACCAAATAAGGTTTTGTATTCAACTTGGAGAAGAGAACAGAATAAGCGCAAAGAGAACCAAAACTACTTCACTTAACATAAATAAATAAATATAGCAAACTCATTAGTCTCAGAAAAATACAATAAATCTTGATATGGGCATACAAATGAACACTACGAGAAAAAATTAATCATAGTTCGTCAAATTCAGAGCCACAAAATAGCATACAAATTTGAATTCATCAAATTCAAAACCATATAACAAAATGTTGATCATGGTTCATCAAATTCAAAACAATACCAGAAAATCTTTTTCTGGGTGTGGGCATATAGGGCTATATGTATAAATCTACATGTATGTTTATATCTCTAATCATTTATGTGTATACTAAAAAGGATATAATTTAAATCAAAAGAAAACACCCACAGAACTAACAATTAGTGTGCAACTTAGAGATAGTTACCGAATAAGAACGGACAACTAATAACAATATGGTTAAGAAATGATAAACCCTAAATCAAAATAGCTCAAATTTCAAAATTGAAATCCCAAGAACATAACCCTTATTTCAAAAACAAAAGTTCTCAATGAAAATACCCAGAATGGTGACATTATCTGATTCAAGAACTCCTTAAATTTTATACTTGAAAACCTATGCATACACACATATAGAGAGAGAAAGAGAGGCTTATGGAGAGTGCAAACACGGCTTTGAATTATGGGAAGAGTGCTGTAGGTAGAGAGAAATAGATGGAGAGAGTATGGGTCATTTGACTTGTGTCTCCAAAGCAGTTTTTTGTTTAAAAAATAATAAAATGTTGTTTGGAAAACAATTTTTAAAAATATTTTTTGAAAAAAAAATGAGAATTGAGAATAAAAACTAGAGAACATTTAAATGATGTTTTCTAAGTTTTCAAGACATAATAGAAAACAAGGGAAATAACATCTCCTCTTTAATGAGATCCACCCATCGAACTTCCTTAACACCAAAACACATTTTTTTTGTTGAAGTATAAAGGCCCTCCTCTTTATCGCATGTCTTCTCGCTTCTCTGTCTGTGCAACAATCCCCTACGTCGGAGCAGACTAGAGCTTTCTGTTGCCCATCTTTCTACATCAAAGACCAAAGCTCTTTCTTAGCAATGAAGACCTGAAGCTCTGTCGTCTTTGTCACTATCTACGACAAAGTTCTCCATCACTCTCTCATTTTTCTTTCTATTGGATTTTTTTCTAAATCTCTCTCCATTAGATTATTAGCTAGATTTGAGTTAGATTTTGTGTGTGTGTCGATCTATGTGTGTGTGGGGGGTGTCGCGTGAGCGTTTGTTGATCTTTGTGTGTGTATGCGTCTATGTGTGTGCGTGTATGCGTATGTGTGTGTGTTTGTGCAGGTTGTGGTAACAACCACGAAAAAAAACTCTCCCTTTCTCTCTTGTTTTTCTCTCTAAAAGCAATCTGAAAAAGTTTATGAAGGAGTGCTTTGATCCTTGTCAAGATCCCACTGACCTTTTTCTTTCCATTTCAATAATGTAATATCACCTAATGGACCCACCACCTCGATAGAAAATGACCATTTGCAATGAAGCACAAAGAAAATGAAAGAATACCACCTGGCATCGACAGAAGTTGAAATGCTGGTGGACCCAGCAATTACTCCCAATGCTAATGGAGAATAGTGTGAAATGCCCGAAAACCCATAACCAAGGACAACCTCTAAGCAGAAAAATTATATTTCAGCCCTTATGGAGGACAGTAATGCAATTTACTTTGATGAATTAGTTTATGGGGAAATGTCAGAGGATGAATCTCCAGAGGATAAACAAAACTAACAAAAAAGAGGCTCAAAGGAATCTTTTTATTGATACATCTGATGAATCCTGCCCACAGATTAAGCTCTCCCAAAATACTTTGTTGCGTATTTGCAATAGGCGGAAGGAGGGCCTCCTTGTGAAGCTGCTGGGGAAGAATATTGACTATAAAATGTTGTGTATGAAAGTCATAAATATTTGGGCTCTCCAAGAAGACTTTGAGGCAATCGATCTAGATAATGGGCTCTACTTATTCAAGATTCATATGAGGGAGGATTGCATCAAAGTCTCCACTGGAGGACCTTGGATAGTTATGAACCATTATCTCACCGTTCGTAAATGGGAACCAGATTTCATCACACCCAGGGTGTCGAAAATCATCACTAGTATTTGGGTAAGATTGCCAGAACTTTCAGTTGAAGACTGTGATGAGAAGACCTTATTCCCGATTGCAAAGGCATTAGGGAAACCAATTAAAATTGACATTAAGACAATTGCAACAGAAAAGGGGAAGTTCGCAAGGGTTTGCTAGGAAAAGGATCTCAGCAAGCCTCTGATTTCTCAATACAAATTGGGCAATAGGATTTTAGAGTGGAATATGAGTGCCTCCATATGATATGTTTTGGTTATGGAAGAGTAGGACACATGGAAACATACTGCCCCCATTCGAAGGAAAAAGATTCTCCGATGGTGGTCAGAACGCATGCAGTAGTCGAAGAAGAAGCACATAACCCAAGGCAAGTTAACTCTGACACCCAACAATCGTCACTTGTTAACTCGAAGTCAACCCAGGTTAGGTCTAATATGAATTTATCAGAGGCTGAGATTGGGCCTTGGATGAAAGCCTAACCTAGGAGGAGAAAAAGAATGCAGAGTAATAAGAGCCCGATTTCTTCAAGGGTCAATTTCAACCCAATCGTTTTCAGACCTTACAACACCAGCACTAGAAGGATTTGAGAACTTAAAACCGAGGCCAAGCCTATACAAAACCAAACCAGCACCTCCCCAGCCCACTTACTAAGACAAGATCCCAATCTGGGTCAAGAAGAACTTGGGATCAGATATCCTAACCGAATATAACCCGACCCAGTACCCATAACCCAAAGAAAAAAGTCTCTGACGCCTCAATTTCTTCACAGACATCTAAGGGTCTCCAAGGTGCTTTGGTTCTTGGCCCCCATCCAATGGACCTGGATAGTTGGAGGAATAAGAATTAGAAAGGACAAGGTTTAGATGTTTTACCCATTGCCTCTTGTATGCAAGGAACCCTAAATGCCTCTACCTCTTCTTCGCCCACACAGATTACTCCTCCCAGACCCTTTGTCTTCCTCCCCGATTATTGGTGGTTTTTCCTCCAAATTAACCCTAAACCCCCTGACCCATGTTCTCATGAAATAGGAAAACGCGATGGAAACCTCCCTACTGAAATCTTTTCATCTAAACAACAGTTCAATGCGACTTTTCTTCTTCCCAGAGGAGGAATGCAAGTGGATATCGCTAGTTCACTGGGTGATAAAAACAACCACCCTAGTGGTGGAACCATGCAATCTCAACTTATCGGAGATTCAAGCCACTGCAGTATCGTTGAGATCAACGATACTAATGGAAGAGTGCAGCAAACTTGCAGCGAATAAGATGGATCTGGATGTGTCTCAATTTTTTTCACAGTTTTTTTTGGTGTTCTCCATGAAGATGCTAGTTTGGAATTGTAGGGGTGCTGGTAATGCGAATTTTAGAAGAGTCTTTAATGACATCTTTAGAGCTTACAAGCCTGATGTGGTTGTTCTTTTGGAAACAAAAATTCATAGCTTTCAAATGGGAACCTTTTTTGAGCAACTAGGCCTTAGTGCCTTGAAAACTATGGAACCTGGCAGAAGAAAATGGGGCATTTGGCTCTACTGGGACCCATCAAATATTGATATTAGCATTAAGGGTTGTTCTAACCAAGCCATTCATGCCACTATTTCAAGAAGGGATTTTAATGAATGGTTGTTCACCACTGTTTATGGGAGCCCTAATCCCAATGTTCGGGATCAGCTTTGGGATGATCTTAGCTGCATAGGTGATAATTTTAATTCTCCTTGGATAGTGGCTGGAGATTTCAATGACTTTTTTAGCCACTCTAAGAGGAGGGGAAGAATGGTGGACCACTCTAGAAGAATCCGAAAGTTCAAGGAGAGAATGAACAATTGTGGCTTAATTGATCTAGGATGCAGTGGTCTTAAACTTACATGGAACAACAAGAGAAAATGCCTTGCTAATCCCAAAATTAGACTTGATAGAGCTCTAGCGAACTTAGAATGGACTGTTCAATTTCTTGAGGCGTATGTTACTAACCTTACTAGAACCTACTCTGATCACTGCCCGTTGTTGATCCAGGTGCAAGGTACCATTTTCATCCCTAATTTTATGAAACCTTTTAGATTTGAGGGCATGTGGATTTCTCATCCAGAGTTTAAGGATGTTGTGGCCAACACTTGGAGAGAGAATAAGAATTCTCTCTACAGGTGTCTGCTACCTTTGGGAATAATGCTAAAATATGGAACTCTAAAAATTTTGCCAATTTATTTAGAAGAAAAAGTAGAATTTTGGCTAGGTTAGAAAGCATCCAAAAAGCTCAAGACCGCCTTATTATGATAATTTGATGCGTCTGGAGGATGATTTATAACATGAGTATGATCAAATCCTTGAACAAGAAGAAGTGTTATGGTTCCAAAAATCTAGATCAAAAATGGATTACTCTTGGGGACAAGAATACTAAGTGTTTTCATGTCTCAACTATTGCTAGAAGAAAAAAAAGAATAGACCTCATACCATTAAAATCATTGATGGCATCTGGCTTACTGACTCTAATGATATTGATAATGCTATCCAATAGTATTTTCTTAATCTTTTCAGAATAGAAAATGAGGTTCCCTTAAATCAGAGAATTTTTTGTTCTCAAAATAGACTGAGTAATGAACAAATAGACCTTCTAGAGGTCTCCTTTTCTGATTCTGAAACTAAATATGCTCTATTTAGTATGACACCTCTTAAAGGACCAGGACCTAATGGTCTTCAAGACCTTTTATTTCAAAAATACTGGGAGGTGGTAGGGTACTTTGTTTGTCAAACCATCAAGGAGATGGTCTGGAGTAGAAGTTGCCCAAATGAATTGAACAAAACTTGGGTTACTCTCATCCCTAAAATTGAGAACCCAACCCAGATCACAGACTTCAGACCAATAAGTCTTTACAATATTCCTTATAAAATCTTAACTAAGTTATTGGTGTTGAGGCTGAGACCTTTTTTGGACAACATGGTTAGCCCTAATCAAAGTAGCTTTATTCCAGGGAGACAAACTATTCATAATGTTATCATTACTCAGAAAATTATTCATAAACTTGGGAAAAAGAAAGGGAGAACAGAGGGAATGGTTATTAAAATTGATTTGGATAAAGCAAATAATAGAGTTAGCTAGGATTTCTTACATAATACTCTGATTGATTTTAATTTCCCTCTTTCTTGTATTGATATTATCATGAGCTGTGTTACAAGTGATTCCCTTGCTATTCTCTGGAATGGGATACCTCTTGACCAAATCAAATCTAAAAGGGGTTTAAGGCAGGGAGATACCCTTTCCCCCTACTTGTTTACTCTTTGCATGGAGAGACTAGGGCAATTAATCCTAGAAAAGGTCCAGAATGGGTCTTGGAAAGGGATTAAAGCCTCTAGAAAAGGCCCTGATATTTCTCATTTAATGTTAACTGATGATATTATTTTATTTTTCAGAGCTTCAGAGAGAGACTGCCTCATGATTATGGATGTATTGGATGATTTCTGTTCTATGTCAGGCCTAAGAGTGAATCTTAATAAGTCAAAAATTTTCTTTTCCTCCAACATTTATAGAAGTCGTGCACTCTACCTGAGTATGAAGTGTGGAATCACACCCATAAAGGATCTAGAAAAATACCTAGGTATTCCAAATTCTAAGGACCATTTCAAAATTATTATCGAAAAAACTCATAGTAGACTTAGTGGCTGGAAGGCAAAGACTTTGTCCTTACCTCTACACTCCCTAACTATGTCATGCAAACTAATTGGCTTCCACAATCAACTTGTGACCAGCTGGATAGACTTAATAGGGACTTTCTTTAGGGTGACACACCTGAGAAAAAGAAAGTTCATCTTATTAACTGGAATAATGTTTGTACCCCTAGGGAAGAAGAAGGGTTGGGAATAAGGAAAAGTAGGGATAAACATGTTGCACTCTTATCCAAATTGGGTTGGAAATTGAAAAATAAAGAAAAGTCCTTTGGGTTGATATTGTCAAGAGCAAATATGCTAGTAATGATGAGTCATTTCTGGAATGCTAAGGCAGTGAGTTCTTCCACATGGAAAGCTATTATTAGGACTAAAAGTTTAGTAGACGGGTTCAAAATGGTTAACTGGGAATGGGTCTCATATTAACTTCTAGACTGATTAGTGGATTGGTAAAGGCCCTCTTATTGATCAGGATACTGTTTCTCCTGCTCAGAATCTTAATAGGAGGGTGACGGATTTCATTGATGAGAATGGTAACCGGAATCTCCCGGAAATTGTTTCACTTCTACCTTAGTCTTTATGTTTTGATATCTTACATACGTCTATTCCTAGGCCTAATGACTATCAAGATACTTTTTGTTAGAGGTATTCAAATAATGGCAAGTTTTCAACTAAGGATGCCTTTAATCTTTTAACTGGGCCCTTTGAAGCAGGTACCCAAACCTGGATTGGAGATGGATTTGGAAATTGAAACTCCCCTAGAAGCTGAATTTCTTCTTATGACTTGTCCAACACGATAGAATTCTATCTAATAGTCTCATGGCATCAAGGAATATGACCAACGACGCATCTTGTTGTAGATGTAATGAAACGTATGAATCCACCTTGCATATTATTCGGGATTGCCCAAAAGCACATAATATTTGGAAATTTTTTATAATCAATCAGAAAAAGGAATTTGACCAATTGGGGGATTTGCATTATTGGCTGAATCTGAATTGGGCATGTATTGTCTGGAGCATATGGAAAGACAAAAATCGATAGAACATCTCCAACATTGCTTCACCCCCCCCCCCAGAATTGTTGTGAGAGAAGCATGGCCTCTTGCCCTGGAGTCCACCAAAGCTTTTCAGGTTGTTAATTTTGCTGAGAATAGTACCTTATTTAATATGATTGGATGGTCTTTCTGTTCTGTAGGGTGGAATAAGCTCAACACAGATGGATGCTCCTATGGCAATCCTGGATTGGCGAGAGTGGGAGGAATTATCATAACCAACCAAGGCAAATGGATTACAACCTTTTATGAGAGAATAAATGACACAATGAGCATTCAAGAGGAGCTTTGGGTGATTTTAAAAGGGTTGGAACTTTTGCTAAGGCTTCAGATCACCCAGGTGGTTGTGAAAACTGACTCATTGGAGGCAATTAAGTTGCTATCGTCTGACCCTGATGAGGTCCACCCAAGCAGAGCTATATCATCAGAAGCTACAGAGATATGATGAGAACTAACCATATCCCCATTCTTCGTACCCTCAGAGAAGGAAACCAATGTATTTATTTTTTGGCTAATCTTGGGGTCCAATAGACGGATGCTTTTGTGGAGCTTCAAGATCCTCCACACCAGATGACTAATGTTCTTATGGTTGATATGACCCGTGTGTGTTACTCTAGGCACTCTATTTAGTTTAGATCTTTTATTTGTCTAGTGTACCAAAAAAAATGTGTGTGCATGTATGTGTGTGTATGTGGAGACTGAGAGGGGAAAGAAATAAAGAGGTGAAAATTTGGGGTTTTGTGAATTATTGTCCAAATAGATTTTACAATTTTTTATTATTTAAAACTATTTTTAAAAATATATAATCAAACAGGTTTTGCAATCTAAAATTTTCAAAAATATTTTCTTAAAATTCTTCTAAAAAAATATTTTCGAATACTATTTTTTGAGATACAAACCAAAGAGACCCATAATTTCCCTATAAAAGGTTGGGATTGTTGGGTTGCTCAAATAAGAGGGTAATTTATGCTATCTACCCTGCAAGTATGCATAACCTTTATAATTAACCCACGACATTTCAATTACACTCTCCAAAATTTTGAGCGAGTTTCAATTCAGTTCTTACATTCAAATTTGTTAATTTATTCTAACATAATGGTTCCACGTGACCAATATATGGCTCGACTAATAAGATTTATATATACACGTGTAGCAAAAAAATCTTTTCATATGATTTCAAGAATAAGAATTTTTATTTTATTTTATTTTTAGAAGAGAAGAAGAAGATTTAAAGTGAAGATCTAAGAGATATGGAGAATTAAGAGAGAGAAATATTGACGGAGGTCATCAAACTTCTTTTTTCATTTGCTTCCTTTAAATGCTCAAAATAGGCATCTCAACCAAACCTTAACCTCAAGAAGTTCAAATTTAAGTTCTTGTTTCATTCACTCTCCTTTGGGCCTATTAGGTTTTGTGCAATATGTAAGAATTGTAACTAACTTTTATTTTTTTGTAAATTATTGTATGATACCGAAGCCAATAAAGCAATCTCACCCAATTGAAAAAGGTTTTGTCTAGAGGTGCAACTCAGGCGGATTGGGTGGGTTGAGAAGTCAACCTTAGCCCAACCCTAGATATATAATATTCAACCCGAGATACTTAACCTGAGTATTGCCCGAGTTTAATTCGGACGGGCTCAGGTTGAATTCAGATTACTTAAATCGGGTTGATTTTCAGGTTAAAAATCGGGTTAAGTTCGGGTTACTTAATCCAAGTTACACCTCTAATTTTGTCATGTGCATCGCATGTTTTATACGTCTTGAGAACTTTATATGTAGGGACTAATGTTTTGTCCCACATTCGACCACTGAACTAACTGGTGTGTCAATTCTCTAATTTCTTCCAACATGACATTGCAAGTAGGGTGTTTAAAAAGTTGTGGAGCTGTAGTGGGGGTAACCAAAAAGAAAAGGGAATTGTGAGGCATCTATGACCTCTCCCATGTACAGCACCATGGCTTTCCCTTGGGACATTTGTGGTTTGCAGTTCATTGTATTCGTGAAAGGTTCATTTTGGCTGTGTTTGGGTAGGTCGTGACCAAAGTTTAGCAGCCCACGTTGAGGCCAAGGAGAACTCTACCACTTGCACAAGGGTGATAGTAACATTCTCTTTGTCACATGCTCAAATGCTCACCGCGTGACGATATACAAAATTATTATTTTTATAGATTCAAATTTTTTTCGATATAATTTTACTCAATAGTATATCATTTACTTTAACAAGATAGAGACTCGATTATAGAGAGTAGATTTATAACCCGTGATCTCCTACTGAAGAAAATTAATATAAAGTTGCTAGAAGAGCTTCTAATATAAAAGTGTGTATACAACTCTCTTGCAAAAAAATTTCCAAATGAAATTGTGTTTTTGTTAAAAACAACAAAAAAAATTCAAATGAAATTATGTTTTGGCAAATGTTTTTAGACCGTAAATTGAAAAATAGGTTAAAATCTACAATATTATTTCTCAATTACTCATCGATGTTAATGTTTTATTGAGAATTAATTAAGTGGTTTTCCTAATATTTTAGAATTGTCATGGGAGGATAGTGTTTTTTACACAACCGACCCGATATTACATTAGGAGGATCCGGATCCAAACCATTCACCCTTCAAATAGTCACAGTAGTTAACTAGTTATCTATGCGCAAAAAAGAAAAAATAAAAAGGATTATTCTCAAATTGCAACATAAAATATCCTTTGAATCTTAATTTATATTTTTAAAGATAAAAAACTTTAATTTATGCCCTAAAAAATAGGAATTTGTATCAATGTGTACCTTAAGCTAACAACCGTCAATATGCCGTCTAAAATTAAATTGATAAATTACATCTAGACTCACTTATGCTTGTCACTTAATCTTCTAGACCTCTCACATTTGAAATATTATACTTACATTCCTAGAGAATCAAAATATGACTAAAAATATTCCCCCAATTGGGATTCAAATAATTTTGTTTAACTGATGTATTGTATTTGCTTTAAAGAATATTATATAAATATCTGCATTATATTGGGCATTTAAATAGTAAACTTGATTATGAACTTTAGAATATAATAGACCCACAAAATAAAGAGTAGTGTGAAATTATAACTTTTTATGGTGTGAAATTATAACTTTTTTTTTATACTGACCAAAAAAAAAATGGTGTGAAATTATAACTTTTAACCTATTTTTCAATTTACAATCTAAAAATATTTAATATTTTTTATTATATTAACAGATATTAACGACATGAAATTATGTGTTACACGTGTACAAATATAAAAAAGTGTAGAACTAACATTTTAAATATGAGGGGGTCCAAATAAATAAGTGACAATTATGAGGGAATCTAAGTGAAATTAATTCATTTAATTTTAGACGATACACGGACGGGTTTTAAGTATGTATTGATATAAAATTTTATTTTTGAGAATATAAATTAAAAAAAAAATTATGTTTCAAATACAAGATTTGAATAATCTTTTACGATATAATTTACAATTAATTCAAAAAAAAAAGTTTAGTTATATATCACCGTCACTGGTACCTAGCATGGGAATGCGTAAACAACCCATACTTTTTCCGACTGATTCGCCGCCGCCCATTTGTATAAATCTCTCTCCTCTTTCGTTCTCAACGTTGAATCTCTCTCTCTCTCTCTCTCTCTCTCTCTCTCAACTCTTTCATTCTTTTCTCTTTCATCTGTACCAACCCATTTGAGTGTTTGACAATTCCAAAGCTCTCATTCTCCCTCTCTTCTTGGCCAATCCGTCACTCCATTATTACAAATACACACATTCTGAGTTCTCAAACCCACGATCCTCTGTTTTCACAGCCCAGTTTCATATTCTTCCAGGCATTTTCAATTTTAAAGTAAATTCTTCGGCTTTGCTTTTCAAACCCATTCCAACTGAGAATTCAATCAATTCACCAGTTTTATTCAAACCCATTTGATTGTTTCCGTAAGACACTTCACAAACGACCATGTTTTCCTCTATAAAGCAATCAACACTATCAATCGCATGTTCTGATTTCATACCCAAGAAGGGTTTAATCTCAAACCCAAGTTTTCATTCTCTCCCCTCAGTTTCGATCTCGAAACAAGTCCTCAACCACAATGTCTCAACCCACAAGCCTTTATACCTATCATCCGTTCAAAAGTTTGGGCCTTTGTCAAGAACTAAGGGGCCTCAAATTCAATGCAAAGCCTACGAAGCTGACAGGTCACAGCCGCTTAACATCGAATTACCTGACGAAAATGCCCGATCAGAGGCTGCCCAGAAGCTCAAAATCAGTATATACTTCGCCACTTGGTGGGCTTTGAATGTGATTTTCAATATATACAACAAGAAAGTTTTGAATGCATTTCCATATCCATGGCTCACTTCAACTCTCTCACTCGCGGCCGGGTCGTTAATTATGCTAATTTCGTGGGCTACAAGAATTGCCGAAGCCCCAAAAACTGATCTTGAGTTTTGGAAATCTCTGTTTCCGGTATGAAAACTAGGGTTTCTGATATTGGGGTCTGGATTTTATGACTTTGATGTGTTTAGGGTTTTTCAGATTAGAACTAGGGTTTAAGTGTTTTGTTATGTTTTCAATCTAAATGGGTTTCTTCTTCTTATAATGTAGGTTGCAGTGGCGCATACAATTGGGCATGTAGCAGCAACTGTTAGTATGTCAAAAGTTGCTGTTTCTTTTACTCATATTATCAAGAGTGCTGAACCAGCATTTAGTGTATTGGTTTCAAGGTTTTTGCTCGGAGAAACTTTCCCCGTGCCGGTTTATTTGTCACTTCTGCCAATTATTGGTGGCTGTGGGCTCGCCGCAGTTACTGAACTCAATTTCAACATGATTGGTGAGATCAATTATCATTTCAATAGTTGACCTTGGCTTTCAATTCGACATGTTTTTAGTTTTCTAAGACTCTAAATTTTATGCAATTTTTTGATGTGATTTTTTAGTGTTGTGTTTGTTTGAATTCTGAATTGGTATTGATAAATGTTTCAGGTTTTATGGGTGCTATGATATCGAATTTGGCGTTTGTGTTTCGCAATATTTTTTCAAAGAAGGGAATGAAGGGGAAGTCTGTTAGTGGGATGAACTATTATGCTTGCTTGTCTATCTTATCTCTACTGATTTTGACACCTTTTACTATTGCTGTGGAGGGCCCTCAAATGTGGGCAGCTGGTTGGCAAACAGCTCTCTCTCAAATTGGACCCAATTTTATATGGTAACCACAATAACTTGCACCTCTTGTAAAAATTTTATTATCTTCAGTATTGTATGTTGAGAGTTTGACTTAATTTCATGGGTAGTAAAAGTGGCAGCCGGTGTTATTTTGTGATTGTCTACTTGTTTGTTTTACTTGGTAAACTGTCTGCTGATGATCATCCTGTGTATTTATTTATGCACGTAGGTCAAATTATCTCATTTTAACTACATGGAATTGGCTTTTTAACACATGAGCGTAAACTGCATGTTACTCCTGACTCGCACTAACTCTATATGTCTTAACCCAAAAAAAAAAAACTATCATGGAATTTTATCTGATTTTCATCAAGCACAAAGGAGTTACTTATGACTTCATGACATCTTCTATACATATTTTGGCTGAAAGCTTAAATGTCATTTTAGATAAACTCTGCCTAAGCTTATCGAATGGATCTGACCTTAGAAGAAACACTTTATTTACATGGGTCATACATGGTGAGCAGATTGACAGCTGACTGCTCAATAATTTAGATAGCGTTTGGAAACGTTTACGTTTTATGGTTTTTTTGAAGAAAAAAATAGAACAAGTTTTTGTTTATTTTGTGATAAAAATTAATAACAGAAAACATGTTTGGTAATTATTTATATTTAAAAAATTATGAAAATAAAAATAAAAATAAAAAATATGTTTGGTATTATAATAGTGTTTTCATAATTCATTGCGATTATTTTGATTAATTTTTTAATGCCACATACATCTCCACCCAAAT
>CM042186.1:1145358-1183224 GCA_023539305.1 Ilex asprella | reverse complement strand
ACTTTTATGACTTTTTTTTAGTAGATGTCGTTCTATCCCAAATATTTTAAAAAGTGGACTTTTGTCCTAATAAGTTATATAGGAGATACCGGCCTCCCAATACCCCTTGATTTAAAGGTCTGATTGGGACTTGATAATTACTCAGTTTGAAATTGAGTTTGAAAGTTTTGGGGTGCAAGAAGTATGTTTCACTTATCTCTATCATAATTGATGATACAATACGATCAGGAATGGAGCAGATGTGAGAGGATATTTCGCCTGGTCCTTGCTTGACAACTTTGAGTGGGTATCTGGATATACGACAAGGTTTGGGCTTCACCATGTTGATTATGCGAACCTCAAGAGAACTCCAAAATTATCTGCAAATTGGTATAAGCAGTTCATTTTGAACTATAAGGCTCACAAAGTCGTAGTGCCTGAGAGGAATCAAGAAGTCAAATAAACAGGACTTTTTCAAGCACTCAGATCTTTCTACAAAGTTCAAATTCTCCGTGGTGTATGCAAACAGAATGGGAACCAAGCCCCCCCCCCCCCGGGGGGACACAGGTAAACAGGGAAAAAAAGCGATACCGAGGTACACCTGTTAGTTTGATGATCTTTTAGATAAATCAGAATTCAAGAAGAATCTGTGATGTTCGCTATAAAGCTGCTTCCACATCTCATCTTATAAATGAAATACAAGAGAATGGAGGTCTACATTGTTATGTTGCTTCAAACATTTGTATTGTATTTTCAGTTTCTTTTAGAAATGAGTATAGTGCTTATATTGATTTTCAAGGAGCCAGATGGGACTGCTACCCTCTGTGCATACCAAAAATCATACCAATATCCTTATTCAGGAACTGCCTAACTAAAATTGAACCATTTTATTTCCAAGAATTGTCCAAGTTCCTCCTATAAAATATTATGTTTGGAAGTGAAGAATCAGGACTCCTCATGTGTTATTTATACTTCAATCTATAAGCCAACTTGAGGCATTGAGCTGTTCAATCCATGTTGTCAGATCTCTACATTATATTGAGCAATGAGCATGCCTACTAGTTGAGATCTTTCAATTTAGAGGCAGCAATTGTAGGATGGGGTCAAATTAAAATGGAACAATTTTTACATATCACTTCCAAATGAAAGGTGACAAATTGCAAGTACTAATGCTAAATAATTTCAACAACAGTGACAAGTAATACGGACCTCATACTTCACATGAAGTTATATACCAAACTTTGTCAGTGACCCGCATCCGATGGCACCTAAGAGCACGCCTAAGCTTAATTTATCTCCACCAAGGAGATCCAGCCTTGTAGCAGTGCTCTCCTTCATCCCATGAAATCTGACAAGCTTGAAGACCTATACCATCGGTATGTTCCTTTCCATGCTGAGCAATCCACTCTTCGACCGCTATTGCCCTATCATCCTCATTTGTATATTGTTTCTTGTGCTTGCCAAACGGATTAAGCCCAGGACTAAACATCTCTGCAATTGCAGCGGGCATGTACCTTGAGTCCCCAACTATTGGTGCACCGATGGCAGCCAATTGCACTCGCACCTGTATTGCATGACTAAATGTTGTCAACACAACAATTTTCTCTACTCTTTCCCATGCTATGAAGGATAAAAGGAATACCAAATAGGACAGTTTGACAGAATGCTCTACCCCCCCTCTCTTTTTTCTAGCAACTTAAACTCCAATACCTAAAAAAGGGAAATTCCAAATAGAATATAATGAATGCCACAAAGTTTGATCAATAATTTTCCCTGAAATCAGGTTACACAAGCAATACATGAAATTTTAATCTTTCAACTGTCTGGGTTGCTGCCTGGTCAAATATTCTTAGCTTAGTACCCAACAGAAGATAAACATTCAAGTAAATTTCCACTGCTTTTAAATCTATAGAGCCCCAAAATCAAAAGGAGGAAGAAAACGTCAATTGCAAACAACTGCTTAAATTCCAGAACATTATACCTTACAAATTCAAAAACAAAGGATGTAACATAAATTTAGAAAAACTAAAAGAATTGGCACAAAAGATATAACAGAAATGACCCCCACCAGTCCGGGAAAAAAAAGTAAAAGACTTAACAATAATAACAACACCTCAGAATACCTGATGAGTCCGACCTGTCAACAGGTTAATTTTACATTCATATGCAAAATCTTTAGAAGGCCATCGACAATCCACGATACCATATTTCTTTTCAGTTAAGGAATTTGGCCAGGGAACCTTCCTGCATTCTAAGACCTCAAGTTGGCATAACTGCCATCCTTTAACAAATTCTGCATGCCATAAATTCATTAGGTTCACAGAAAGAGATAGATAAGTTACTTAAATATAAATTCTAAGGGTGCATCATGGATTCAACTATGCGCTCATGGTACATTAACACATTCAGTAGGGACACGAGAACAGACAATTCTCAAAATCCCTCTGTTTTTTCCTCCGTCAGGTTCATTCAGTTAAAGAAGGGGAGAATAGAACAAAAAAATCACCGGACACCCAAAATATATAGAGACCCAAACTGAACAGACTTCGAGAGAACTTTAAGATACAAAAGTTTATGTTTTTAAGTAGCTGGGTATCTTTTTCTTAAATATCTCTCAAGTTACAAACAAATAGAGGGTAAGTGGAATGGCAACAATACAACATGAAGAAGATTAGTGGATATCCTTTTCATTTTCCAAAAAAGAACAAAACAAAAAAAAAGATAAACCACACAAGACAATATTGTCACTGTAAAATGAGAAATGGCCAAAACTGTTCAATTGAAAATTTTTCATTCTGTTAGATTGCAACGCCATCGGAAAAAAGTATACTAAAATTACGTATTCACAAAAATAAAAACTATGATACCGAAAGAGGCAAAACCTACATTAAACCAATAAAGTCAACTTTCCCTAAAAGTCAACAATAGACTTATAGTCACTCAAGGATCCCACCAAGCAAAAAAAAAAAAAAAGGATGTCAAACACTAAATGTCTTAACTTTGTAAATGGCCATTCCCTTGCCGGTTTAACACCTGTTAAATTTCTTCTAAGCACACCATCACAAGCAAAGCAACAATCTTATTCACTGTAATTTCTGAACAATCAAGGAATGGTAGTTTGATAGGCTGCCCTGCTCACATATCATGCACCTTCTACCATCCCCCCTCAACCCTCAAAATAAGTATACCACGATAGGTAAAATTTCCAATCAATTAGCTCTCTGTAACCAACACATGGAAAAAAACACGTAAGAAAATAAAAAGAATTATAGAGAATCATCATTCTTTTTTTTTTTTTACTTTATTATTAGTCTCGCAACTTCAAAATATGCCTTTTACTGCTCTACATTGAGGTTAGTCAATCGAAAACACTACGAAATATCAAGTATCTATCGACTTCAAGATATCAAAAAAAAAATCCCTAGAGGTCAAAGGTGTATTCCGAGGATTCATGCTCCATTTCATATGGGTGGTTACCTTCTGAAATAAGCCTTGGGGCAATATTAACTGGACGCATATAATGTGTAATTACTCCAGTTGGCACAGGAGCAGCAGCAAGAGCAAGATAAAGCTTCTTCACCTTTTTCTCCTGATGATCGAAAGATACATAGCTTCAGATGACATACAGGAGACAAGTAAAAGAGGATTGGATATGATAGAATGAAACAATTAGCAGCCCAGTCCCATATATCCTAGTCTATATTAACTAAAGAACTTTTCACTTACCCTGATTTTTCCATGAAATACTGAACAGTACTCCTTAGTCCTAGCTAAAACTACACTGCAAATAAATTCGAAACCATGATTAGGTTGCAAAATCCACAGTCCAACAATACAAGCACAGATATACTTCAGATACAATACCAGCCTTCAGTGCAATTATCAATTTGATGGGTCGTCATCAATGGTGTTGTTAATCCCAAGGCACGAGTTGCAAAAGTTGCACAACTTTCTTCAATGTTGTCTGTAGTTCCTCCTACCTAACCACGAATGCAGCAAGCAATCAATGGATTAGAAGTTTCAAAATGTATGTTTCAGTCACTGACATTATAAGGTCATTCATCATGTATATTTTCAAAAAATAAATAAAACAGCCCCAAGCAGTTTCACCAATAACATTTTTCTCCGGAATCTACGCCTACTGCACAAAGGAATATTAAGCTGATAGCCATTGCTTATTGCTTGAGCCCAAGCCTACGTTTGCTCGGCAAGCTTCTTTATATGTCCTCAATAAAGGGAAAATATTTCTTGCTTTACTTTAAGAAATGAGTAGAAAGAAGCATATATAAAACAAAATAAAGGTGTATCAACACTACAGTTCTGCATAAGGGGCAGAAATTGAACACAAAACAAGCCTCTTAGAGAAAAAGTGCTAGTTGCAATGTGCATCTTACTTATAACATAGAAAGTCAAATGAGCAACCAGCATATATTGGCAAACAACGAAAGCTAATCAGATCATTTCAATTAAAACCTATGATCGATAAAACGCCACCCGAACATGTAATGTGCAAGACCTAGTATTCACTAGTCTAAGCTATTCTAATACTAAGGAAATAAACAGACTATCTACATACTGATGTAGCTGCAGGTTTGTCCAGAATGACATAGGATTCAGTTACAGCAATGATTCTTGATTTCCAATCAATTTCATAGCACCTGATCAAGCTACAAACGTCAAAAACAGTATAATGGTTAATCAAAAAACAGTTAATATCACAGATTTCACAAGCTATTACCTTGGGAAGCGTTTTGGGTGTACATGCACCCTTAAGTACATTCCAGGTTCGACAAACTCGTTGATCCGAGTTATCCGGAATGTTTTTTGTGCTTCTCGAAAAGTTTTCCCTTTAATTGAAAGTCTCATGTGGAGAACTGATGGAGCTATTACTGCTTTATACACCCTAATTTGTTCTGGTGTTGCACTAGGAGGAGGCTCTGGACATACAAGGGCATAATGTACAGCTCCAAAGTGGATGAGGTCTGCAACAAACCTTCAAAGATAAAACAGTACATTCATCATTTTACCTGGATTGAATCAGATCAAATGGCATACAAAGTAGTAGCACTCACAAGGGAGGAAGATCCAACGCTTTACTAATATACTCAAGAACAGGCCCTCCTTCTGAAACAACAAGGTGTTCCACTCTTGGTGGGCTATTTTGTGGAGGACATGGAAGCAAACGGCCATATTCAGGATAGCTGAAACAATATTAATTCCATGTGTCAGAAGATTGATATCCTAGGCTTTCATAAGTAAGTTGAATAAGACAACATATACATATACATGAAACACAGAAGATAACTGGACCAAAAAGGGTATCGAGAGATACACACCCATGTCAGTCACAAAAATCTGACCAAACTCTTGATATCACTGATATAGTCAATGACCTCCAACAATAGACCAGTAAATCCTATATTGCTGCTTTCTAAGAACCAATCATATTCGCCACACATTGACTTCAGTTGCAAATTGTTTAACATTATCAAATTAACACACAATTCAATCGTACTAGTTGTGGTTTTAGTCTATGGTACTGAACGATGGTCCAAAAATAAACAATTTGTATGTTGAATAAGGCTGACCAAAATCAAGAAGTTAGTGAATGCATCCTTAATGGTAACACAAAATACAACTAAAAATTATGGGCCTTCAGGCATTTCCTACAAACTTAGAAGCAATCTTCATCTTTGAGAAGCTACAGCTAGAATCTGTGTGGGACAACTTCAATGAAATACATTCAATATGGTTTTTTCTCCCAGGAAGACAAGTGTTGGTCTAAAAGAAAGATTTCAAATCTGCAAAAAGCAAGAGCTTTCTCCAATTGTGATCAAGTTTGGGTCTTTCAAAGTACAATACCAGCTAGATATTGGAAACAATCAATGTAAGTGGTGGTTGTCAGTTACATCAGCTGTAACAAAATTTCTGGTACAGATTTCAAATGAAACAAAACCCAATAACATAATAACCAAAAGAATATAAATTGCACTTAACTGGTCTAAATTATAAACTTAAACATATGAATGCCTATGCTTATCGTGTAAGTGGGTAGTAGTAAGTAAACATATAAAGGAATTATGGAGTACCCATTAGAGGATGAAGTGGTGGTAACACTTGGTGCGACTTCTGAAGCAGCAGAGGATTCACAACTATAACTTCTGTAATTGTTGCTGCTGTGAGAATTCCAAGAACACCAGGTCAAGTTTGTGTGGTGAATTTTGAAGAGGGCATTAGATGAGGCTAATGTGCGCACAAGGGTGGCAGGAGTGACGAAGCTCCGGCAATTGGAGGTCCATAACAATGACGATACTAAGCCGTTGGTGAAGATTGAGGTGAAATTGGCTGCACCAATCGCCATTGTTTGGGTTTGTGAAGGGTTTATGAGTGGGAGGCCAGAAGGAAGAACTTGAAACAGTTTTTTATGGATATTCTAATCCGGGTCGGGTCGTACGTCATATATTGTTTTTTTTTTCTTTTTGATAATATCAAATTTCCGTATATTCTTCCGGTCACCAATAAAAGAAAATGTTTTGGAAATAGAAGAAAAACTAATATAAAATTTGAATATTTATTTCTAAATTATTCAAAAACTATTGGTCAAAATATATCTAAATATTTTGAAATATTAATAAAAATATGTTGAAATATTTTGAAACATTCTAAAAAAATTTAAAATATTAAAATTTTGATTCAATCACTAATATGTTTCAATTTTAGTATTTAACTTTTTAGTAATTTCTCTTTATTAGTCAAAATAAAATAAATAATAATTCACATTTTTCAATCCTATAGTACAAGTTTTGAACTTCAAAATCAGCAAGAGGTTATGAGACACAAAGCTTGAAATATTGGAGGTTAGTGACACAACCAAAACCATAAGGGGTCTTGTTGAAATTTTTTCAAACCTTAGGGATGAGAAGTGACTTTTATCCTTTTTGTATGGAAAAAAAAATTTTTGGTACCAAATGTGGTAAGTGCAATTTCACGGTAGTTTTTAAGTAGTAATAAGGAGGAGTTGTAAACTCAGACATTTTGAATTCAAATTATGACAACCTCTTAGACGGGGAGAATACTAATCAAAGTGCATCTAAACTGACCCGCATATCCCTGACCAAACCAAAAAACAAGAAGAAGGATTGCCTAAGCAAATTTAGTCACCTTCATTTGGTGCACTAATTACGCTGAGAGAACGTGATGAGGCGTTCTCAATTACTTGTATCATAATGCTGCAGCGTGCAACAAGTTAAAAACCATTTACATGATTCCAGAAGTCAAAAAAGAGAAAAAAAGCAGGTACATGATGATCTCTTCCTTCTCAAGAGCTCTTTTTTTTTTCTTTATCTTTTATTTTCCTCATTTTTTTTCTTAAAATAGTACTCATCCGAAATATTATTTTTTTGGTATTTGATCAAAAATAACGAAATAAGCAGGTGATGTTACGACTCAAACATGTGGTGTTACGACTAAAAGGGTCTGTTTGGGATCGACTAAGAAAAGTTGTGATCAATTTTGAAGTTTAACACTTCTTGAGTTGTAATTTGATGCTAATGCAACTTTATGTGCTTTCAATATGACACCAAACTCAGTACTCTTTCCTCTATAAACACAACATAAAGGCAAGGAAGAAGGTGTATCAAACTCTAAGCAATCTTCCCACCCAGACAAGACTCAAAACTACCATTCTTCACAATCCAGAAGCCTCAGCTCACTTCAACAAATAGAACTAGCATATAGAGACAAAACCAGAACCAGAACCAGCAAGTTACCTGAGAAAATGAATGCAACAGCTCCTATTGAGGTAGGTGCCCGAGGCACTGTGGGATCACTTCTCAGGAAGGAGATTGAGTATTTCAGGAGACTTGAATTAGACCCTTGTGGAAGCTCTATAAGGCCACAGAGACATAGTGTGGATATGTCCTCTACTGGAGGTAAATCATGGCCTAGTTTTGGTTTCTTGATGAGGATTTGGAGGAAGAGGAAGAGGAAGAGAAGAGGCAGTGGGTACTTGCCACGTGTCTGCTCTGCGGTGGAAGTAGCAGAAAGCTACTGGCTGAATGGAGTTCAGGGGTTCAGTTACAGGAACCTTAAAGCTGATATGGAGAGTTATGAGATTTAGGCAACTATATATGTTCTCACAGCCTCTCCACGCTACGTATTTCATCTCATTCTTCCTTGGCCCCAACGGTAAAAATCTCGTGCACTGGATTGTCCTTTTCTTTTTTTGGGTAGAGCTATGAGAACTTGCTTCATATGTCAGTAGGTGGTATGCAGGACTAAATTTTTTGAAATGTACCTTTCTTACTCGAATTCTTTTCTTTTGAGAACTCTTTGTAAATAAATGTTGTCAAACATTACCATCGTGAGTATTGAGTGATAGCTTTCCTTACAATATGACCTGTTTTGTGATTCTTGCCTTTCCATCCATACATTCATAGGTGGCGTTTGAGCTTAAATGGTTGTTTGACACCAGCTTATTTCACGCATAGTACAAGACTCCCACCTAGAGCAGGGTTCGAGAGAAGTAAGCAGTAGACAATTTTACCACACTTTTGGAGGGGCTGATTACAACTGGAATTTGCACATCTTGAAAATTGTAATCCTGCAGCTCTTTGACAACTCTTGAAGAGCAATGCTACATGGACTTAAAAAGTAGACTTAAAAATTTGACTTGATAATTACAACCATTGATTTCACAGTAGGTCCCAGCATTTATTGGGACCTACCACTTATTCAATGGTTGAGATTATCAAGTCTACTTTTTAAGTCCATCTAGCATTACTCATTCTTGAAAATGGATCAATGCCAAGTTCTAGAAGATTCAGTAATGCTTGGTGGAATATTTTGTCTATGGGTTCTAACTTGTATGAATGTAACAGTTTGTTAACCATATAGGAGATGCACATGAGGATTAGGAAAAAGAGGACTGAAGAAGAAAAACCGGCAAGAGACTTCAACGAAAAAATGTTCAAGCTATTAAAAGTCTGCCCTCCTACTTCTTCGTATTTCTGATGCATTCATCTTCCAATCGTGGTGCACATAAAAAGTAAGATATAAAATAGATACTCTGATATGCTAATAACCTCAGCAACAAACTGAATAAATGGTTATGTATTAATTTTTCAAGAACACAACTCCAAACATGTATTTGAAAGAAAGAATTTCAGGTCCACCACTTGAACAGATGCTGATCACAGTTGCATATCTGATATCACACACTCATACATTGATAAAAGTACATAAGCTAGGCAACCATATAAAGCGGTCTTTTGTTTGTTGGGGGGTGGTTGGAAGGGGCCATGGGGGGCAGGTGGGAGGTGATTTAGGCCTTCATCTGATGATCAAGCACATGCAGCTATCCTCTAGCCTCAAACATGAAGGCTATGGTCCTTACGTTTGATGATGCTTCTTTTATCGGTGCTTCTTTTATGCATCTGGTGCATCGGTCCCTTCATCTATTGTCATTGCTAAATACTCAAGAGCAGTGACAACATCACTGATTAAAGGTCTGGTGCTAGCTTCTTCTTGTACACACATGGCTGCTACAGCAAGTGCTTGATATAGAGCCTTTATGGGGTACTTTTCTTCGAGCAATGGATCAGCCATCAATGTAAACTTTCTTCTGTCTTTTAACAGTGGTTGTGCCTGCAAGATAGTTTTGACAGAAGTTGCAGTTATGAATTCGTTGATCAATTAGATAAAATTATGCCTCTATTTCGTATTGAAGGAATCGATTGAATTTATACCAAGAACGTATGTAAGTGCATCAATTACCAATTAGCTTATGGAGCACAACCAAATAATTTCATGATCTATCTAAAGGCAAAATGAAAAAAAGAAGAAGGATAGTGCAATAAGTGATCAAATAACCGATTTTCTCTTTCCGTCTATTCTATTAGTGATGTAGTCGAAGGAATAAACCCATTAGTTCTGAGCAACTTATCCCTTTGCCATCAAGCTGGTACTGTTCTAGCACATAAGAGGAAAACAAACCTAGGTTTCAATTTCTGATGCCAATTATGTTTTTAGTTACTACACTTGTTAACAAATAAATGAGTTTATTTCAAATATTAAACTCCGTACCCAAGCAATCAAGTTCTGCTCCTCAGTTGGTCTTGTATTATCAATAGCTCTCCTTCCTGAGATTATCTCCAGAAACACAACTCCAAAACTGTAAACATCGGACTTAGTTGTCAGCTGGCCTGTCTTGGCATACTCTGGTGCACAGTAGCCATAGGTCCCCATCACCCTCGTAGACACGTGCTCCTTGTCTCCTGTTGGACCTAACTTAGCAAGTCCAAAATCCGAGAGCTTAGGGTTGAACTCCTCGTCTAATAGGATGTTAGATGCTTTGAAGTCGCGGTAGATGATTGGAGGGCTAGCAGTATCATGCAAGTATTCAAGTCCTACGGCTGCTCCTTTGGCTATCTTCATCCGAGTATACCAATCAAGGGGCTTCCTATTTGGAGTAATATCTGAAAATCAGACATTGTGATCAGAACTTGTTGAGCTAGACTTTAACAAATTTCTAGGACAATGAACTAAACATGCATCTGGTGTCAGCTAAGACGCGTAAATGGTCTATGAATTGCTAATGAGAAGTCTTAAATTTCAGGGAATTGTTAAAAAAAAAGTAAAAAATGAAACAAAGATCAAACTGTAAGCCTAACCAAATGCAACAACATAGACAATTATAATAAGGCCTCTCCTTGCCTTTTACGTAATTGGGATGGTAAAACTGAGTCTCCTCCACATGTTTGATCTCTCTTAAACACAACAGACTAAGTAAAATCGAAGAAAAAACATCTTGGGGCATACCGAGAAGGTGATCTTCCAAAGATCCATTGGACATGTATTCGTATACTAAAATTCTTTGTCGGCCATCAGCACAATACCCAATCAGATTCACAAGGTTTGGGTGGTGAACAAGACCTAGTGTCAGGACCTCCGCGAGGAATTCTCTATTTCCTTGCAATCCATTCCTGTCAAGTTGCTTCACAGCCACAATCTGAAGGGCATAAAAGACACTACAGACGATAAGAAACACGTTTGGCATAGGAAAAACAAAGTGTGTGTGTGTGTGTGAGAGAGAGAGAGACAGACAGACAGACTTGTTTATTCTTCCCAATGTGTCCTTTGTACACCCTCCCAAATCCTCCTTCACCTATTAGCAATTCAGGATTGAAGTTTCCAGTTGCAGCAGCCAGCTCCCGGAAAGTGAAAACCTCTGCAGCGACTTTTACATTTCCATATCTAAGTATCTCTTCGGCTAGCATCCTCTGCTTGCTGGTGCCTGCATTTTGATAACAAGACATAAAATAATCATGGCACAAAATTGGTGAAGGCCAGCCACCAACTTGTGAGAAACTAAGTGTTAGAACCCTTAAAATCTTTGTCCATCTATAATGACCCTCCTACAATGAGCTTGGGGTTCGAATCTGTTTGAAGAATAAGTGGATGGTTGATTTCCACAGAAACTGTATGTAATAATTTTCGGGTTCTTGCATTGACAGAAACATCAAAATAAGGGACCTTACAGAGCTGTTCAACATAACCATTCTGTTGCAGCACAATGTTTGGCATTTCCTCAACAGAATTTATGAAATAAAACGCAATTTCTATGTTTATTCATGCCCAAAAGCATCATATAAAAACTAAAGAGATAAAGGCACAGATGAGTTTGAGCACACTTGAAGCAAACAAGAAAATCAAAGCAGCATTCTCATCAACCCCCTAAAAACCTATTCGAGATTGTATTTCTTAGATTAATGGACTCATAAACTCGATGAAACATCATATGATTAGGAATTTGATCACTTCCAAAAAATCAGAACCAACATTAGAAAAGAAAAGAAATGAAAAAGTGAAGTTACAAACCTGTTTTCATTGACATACTCCTGACAATTGTTGCGAATGCCTCTGAATCATCATATTGCCTGGAGGTCTTTATCTGATTCACAGAACTCTTTGAAGTTTTCAAAGAAGTCTTCTTCATTGCATTTGAATGACTCATCTTGCAACAAGAAAAAAGGCTCATCTCCTTCCCTTAATCTCACTATGTTAACAGCAGTGCAATCCCCCCTTCGCGTTCAACAACCGCTACAAAAATTCAAATGATTCCATTGGAAATGAAGGCCTAAAAAGCATAATAGATCAATGTTGTTGGAGTTTTGTCCCAGGAAAAACAAAAATGTACACATGTATAAATGCATCCCAATTGGCCAATAAATGGAACTAGGAGATATTTATCTAAATTGGGTCCAGAAATATGAAGAAAGTTTAAATGATACTAGGAGAAAGAACAGCTTCTCTGGCCTTTCATTAGAAAAAAAAATCGCGTTGATTTGGCTGGAATGACATTGAGCCTCATTATTTGGACATTGAGCCTTACAAATTTACCTCATTTCTTCTAAACAAACACACACACACCCCCACATGGGGAGAGGGAGAGAAAGAGAGAGAAGTGGGGAGAGGGGAAGGGAGGCTGAAAATTGCTTTAGTTTTCATTAACTAACTTTTAAATCCTAACTAACTTCTGCCAGATATACCAACCTATTTAACTATATTTATCCAATGCTGAATGGACTGTACAGGGTTTTTCTGGATTCTTTGAACATGACTGGATGTGGCACACTCTAGGCATTGTAAATGAAATCCTTTTATATCTAGAAAAAAACAATATGAATACACAAAATTTGATCTCAAAAAAAAAAAAATTATGGTGAATGAATGTAAAGTATCCATGTTTAACACCTTTTGATTTAGATACATGTTTCATTTTGACAAAATTGGATCGAGTTCACTAATAATATTATTATTATTTTTGTTTTGGTTCCTATAACTAGGGTGTTTGGGTCAACTTACGTATATGTTGACTAATTTCCTCCCCCATTTAATCCTCGAATCCCAGAGCCCAACCAAAGGCCTGTTCAACCCTTTTCAGTGTCGACGCTGAAAACTGAGAAGCCATTGAATTTTGCAGGTAGTGTGTGAGAGTGAGAGTGAGAGTGAGAGAGAGTATTTTCTATTGCCAGAGCAACACCGGGCTTCGGCCAGAGAATGCTTCAAATAGTTGTACTGTGCAGGAACACTGGCACATGTTCTAGCAATAGCCAATCATGTTTTGGCTGACGGAAAAAAAATTGAGCCATGCAAAGCTTGGGGGAGTGAACCCGACGTGAATCGAACACGCAACCTTCTGATCTGGAGTCAGACGCGCTACCATTGCGCCACGGATCCTTCTGTTGAACGATCATAAGAAGTTAATTTAAATACTTAACATAAGAGAGCTATGTTATTAATGCCTAACTTTCTGACTTAATTCATTATAACATTTGAATTTACTATGAGCCCTATCAAATATTGAAATTTAGTGTTGATCCAACGGTTTCAATGAATCCACATCATTAAATCAGCAAATTATATCAAATTTTTAGATCCAAATAACATTAGTCAAAAAACTATTTATGTCTTGTACAAGATATCAACAATGCTATGTTGATCAAGATTTTTTACTAAATTTTCTATCTCAAGTAAAATATGACACAATTTTTACCATCAAATAAGCCATGTAACTCATTGAGTAAATAGAAATATGCTAAGCGAATTCTAGGGGATTAAATGCATGTATAGCTTGCATATTCTTGCCATAAATATACAAAAATCGATATTATTTCAAAATAGGGCAAATCTATAGTACTAATAAAATGAAGGTAAGTGAAATATTTTTGATTAACTACTATATTCCCATTAAAAAAGTTAAAACTAATTATATCTTTATGTATTTAATTAATATTTAATAATTAAACATTTAAATGACCCTTCATATATTTTACTTATTTCACAACTTGATGACTCTCTCTCCTAAATTCTTTTTACCAACCATTTAGTTTACAATACAATCATTATTTAATTATATTTTTGCAACCACTTCATTGCCACTTAATTTCCTATTAATTCATTAATACACTTGTACATGATTGTTCAAATAATAGTATATAACAAATCACTTTTTTACCTTCAAATAATTAGACTTTTAATCCTTCCTCCAACACATACTATCAAAGCTTTCAATTTGTTTTATTTACTTTTTGACTTTTAAAATTTTAACTTAATATTGATTAGCCGATTTGAGCCTTTTTATTTCATACACAATCTCTCTTCTTTTTGTAATAATCGAAATACAAAAGTCAAAAAACCTCATTAGTTATTATGTTCCACAATTATGTGAATTATTTTTTTTATTTCTCTTTCCACCAATCAATTTATCTCACTTTTTGCGCTTAATTTTTGTATTATGTGTGTGAGTGTGTATGTTCCATTTATATTCTGATTCTATTTAAGGTTGTTCATTTTGACAGTGAAGAAAACTCAATATTTAAGAGTGGTGGACAGTGGATAACATATGAAAGACAAGAACTTGATATGAGATATGACCAAACTTTGCATAATTTTGTTCAATCTTACTACTTATTTTGGCTAGATAATTGTTAGAAGAATTGGACAAGTTTAGTGGATTTGGTCAATGTAGATATAATCTCTCAAGAATATATAATCAAGCACAAAATATAGAAAAATAATTTATCAAAATACAAGAATATTGCTATCTACTAAGATGTGCAAATTCTCTATATTAAGACAATATAAACTTTATATAGCTATCTATTGTTTTGTTCAATATAACATAACTATTAGGCATGTTCAAAATAGCTTATAGAGTCTTGACAACGTCTTAATTTCAATTAGAGACCCATTTTATTTTTTAGGAGATAGAAAATAAAATAAATTGGAACAAAACATTTAATTTTTTTCCCTAAAAGTTTGAGGGTATCAAGTTAACCTTGATAAAAGGTTAGAAATTGTTTCTCTTAAAATAAGAAAACAAAATTATAATTTAAAATAGTCCACATACAACGTACATGAACACCAATTAGTGTATACAAATGGTTACGAGGAGTTATATTCATGTCAATGTTCATTTTTTCATATGTTTTATATACATGTCATGTAGGTTGAGGACAAAATACCCTAAAATGATACTTTAATAATATGCAACTTGACCAACTTAGGAGCCGCCACACTTTTCCCATTAGCTAACGCTACTAAGCCATACTTATCAACTTAATTGATCACATAATTAAATAAAGAGTATAGTATGTATAGTTTTAAGTATGTCAAGTATTTGGAGATGATCTTGTAGTACATATCAAAAGTGGGGTAGCTAAGTGAGGTGTGCCCAAATAAATAAAGTTTTTTGGTCCAATAATACAAAACATCTTGTCACATGTACACCTCACTCACCTACTTTATTATTCACACCAAGACCAATGGGATGTAATTCGCATCTCTTTTAATATATGTTTTTAAAAGCTTAATAGTAATGACTAATAATGAGTTGGGGACAATCCAACAAGAGTATACCAACTCCCAGATCACCAAGCGATATTCCAAAGAGTAATAGTTTGTATTTTAAATTTGTATCCCAAAAGTGCATCCTAAATTAATAGAAACTATTGGATGAGTGGGTCCCAACGAAAAAAGTTAGTAGGACTCACTCATCCAATAGTTCTCATTGATTTGGGATACAAATTTGAGATATGTAGCATTGCTCTATTCAAAAACCTTGGCTACAACCATGCCAGCTCGAATCTAGTTAATCTATACTACATATAAAAGTAATTAATAATCAAAAACTTTGATTTCCTCTTTTATCCTCAATTAATATAATAAAATCCATTATATCCCTAATACGCTTTTAACTTCTTAAATTAAGTACATAAACCTATCATATTCTATGAACTTCTAAAATTAATTACATTCATAAACATATACATTTATACTACTTATAACCCTAATTATTTTTTTTTATTGCCAATCATGTCTTCTTGCATCATTTAACCTCCCTTTAATATTATATTATCTATCTATTTATCTGAATACTTGTGCAAAACTTTTGATTGACAATAATTTCCTTAAGACATGCTGACAATCAAATAATATTCTTTTGTTGTGATTTTTCACTTGGCCAGAAAATCTCTTTTGCGAGTTATTGTCAATTAAAGATACATAACTATTATAGAACTCTTGACGTTCCATAACTCCAAGACATGGAACAGTGAGAAAGTTGATTGACTTGTCTAACTTATAAACCGATTTTCGTAAAACATACCTATATATTATTTATAGATTTCAACTAACGCAACACCATGATGGACCAAGCCAAGGGTTTTCCCCCTCCATTTGCAGCTACTAACCAAATCAAATATTTCTAATTCTTTTTGTTTTGTGATCTTTATCATTCTATACTGATGTAATATGTATGCTATGAAACTATATTTATTCCAAATTATCACAAGCTTTTCCTCGGTGTCATATTAAATCTTTTAATTGGTTAACCAACATAATTTATGTTCTTCATGAGTATAAGCACTTTGTGTTTTCAGATTTCAGCTAAAAAATTAAAATCATCATTTGTATATTGTGGGTGATATTTAACTAATTGTATATGTATGTTTTAAGGCTTCCCGTGTGAGATATCTCTAATCCCATCATGTGACTAAAATGAAAATACAAGTTTTACACATCATTTATTCTCTATGGTATTACAAGGTAATTCTCAGATGTATTTAAATGTTTGAAATAGTCATATTACTGAAAAAAGCAAAAGCAAAGAAGAAAACTTCAAGCGATATATTTTCATAGACAGAAAAAAAATATTGCTAAAATCAGTAGACATAATTATTGACATATTTGTGATCAGCGAGGTAAGACCTTTATGTCGGATTTCGTTGGTGATCATATAGTTCAATTTGGAGAAAATTAAAAACCAAAATTATAACATAAAATTATCAGCGTGCAACGCATGCGTACATCCACTTGTAGAAGAAAAGGAAGCGTCCATCATACCTCGAGTAACAGGCTATCACCTTAGGAATGTCACCTCCCTATTTATAGAAGCTCACATGTTATATGAATATGATTGTCTTTAATGATCAAATATTCTTTAATAATTCTAACAGATTAAAGAGACTACACAATCATGGAAGAAGACAAAAATATACTCTAACATAAATAGAAAAAGATGCCCTACTGAAAAGGGATCCAACCGTCTGTAATCGCTATCATTTTTTCCTCAACCAATATACAAAAAAATAAGCTAGAGCCTCAATTAAAATAGATTAGTCAAAGTTTTTTTAGTGGCTAAACCACTTATCTTCTTGTATTTTAACTCTTTGCTAAGTTGTCATAACACGCTTTCAAGTACACTATATACAGAGCACCGAGCTCACTAACTCTCAACATCCATTTCGGTGTTCACAAGATTCACCGACTCTCGTCTCCTCACTTTACTCACTTAGATTTCATTGGTAGTTCATAAATCGTTCGAACAAAGTCGTTGCTCATATCTCTCAATTATTCACATCATCAAGTAGATTAGCCATATATATTTAGGATTTTTGTACTTTATACCTCGAAAGATGTCTCGATTCCTATTTTTTTACCCTGAAAGATTTTTTTTTTTTCGCATTGCACCCTAAAATGTCATAAATTAGCTCTAATGTGGCTCTTGGATTAACATCTATTTAAAATTCTATTAAAAGTTGATGCATATGTCATCCACGTATATTGTTCTTGGGAAAAATATAAACTCACCATTTATATCCTGAAAGATAAGAGGAAGAGTTAACGGGCTCTGTCTAGTTGCGTGATGAAATAAGAGGAAATGCACTGGAAGATAAGTGATTTACCAAGTTAAAAAACTAAATTAGTCTATTGAAATGGAAGCTCTTGTTTCTTTATTATGCATTATTTGATGAAGAAAAATGAGATTACACTTGGAGTATTTGTTTGCACATACAATGGCAAGGCAATAGCTTGCCTATTTATACACAAGATGGTATAATCCTAACAAACTTATCGAGGAATATTTGGGAAATGATTGACAAACTATAGCCTCTCACGCCAAAGCACGACGTAACATTTTAGAAACAATGATATAACATATTAGACGTGAAAACTACTTGCCCAATGTAGAGTTACAAGTCTTTTTCTACTCTTTCTAACTTTTCATAAATAAGAAAAATATTATGAAAGATGAAAAGTGGATGAATTAACTTTCATTCCAACTCACCAAAATCAATCTCTCCAAAATTGGAAGAAAAAGTAGATGAAAAGTTAATTATGTGTGTTGAAATATAATATCATATTTATCAATTACATATTATGCATATATTAATTTTATATATAGATATAATGGTAAATACGTATTTATATTTTTTTAATAAAAAATTATATTATTAAACACAAAAAAATCAATTCTTCATAATTTTCATCCCTCTTACAGTTACCAAACACAAAAAAAAAAAAAAAATGGAAGTAAAGATTCTTCCCTTAAAGGATGAACGGTGTTTCACTTTCACTTTTTATCATTATATTTTTTCATCCATCCTATCAAACAGACCATAAATATTTTCAATTTCTTTACGTTTGCGAGGTATTGCATTAGTCAATTTCAGAGTTTAGGCTATTGCAGTCACAATTAAATGAAGTCCCTCCATAGTCATTGCCCATGGTTTCCTGTCTTTGCCATAGAGAAAACAAGACTATGGTATGGTGGCATTTATATATAGCTAGACAAAAGGCATAATAAAGATACCGATCCGAATATTCTTATTGGATTGGGGTTTTTTATTTTTTTATTTCACTACTTTTTTTCTTTATTTTTATGAAAAAAATTATTCCTAGTTCAAATGCATCAATGGATTACGTCTACGCAATAAGAATAAACCCATTCAAACAATCATCTACCTTTTCTTACAATGTATAAAAGTCAACCTAATTCATACTATAAATCAACTTCATTATGATAAATCAATCTAATGTGTCATAACTACCTGGCCATTAAAAAAATTATTTTTTTTAACATTTCAATTATTTTATAATTATTTATTCAATAATTTTATTCCTTAAATGAGATACAACTTCTGTGCATCACACATGGGTGCACAGAAGTTGAATTTATTCAACATCTTTATTCTAAAAAAGAAGAGATGATAGTAAGCGAGTTAATAGAAGGTAATGAAATAAAATTTTTGTGCACCGCATATGGGTTATTGCTAGTGCTTTATAAATAACTCTATCGGGGTTTTGATATTTGTGGTGAATTATATGCATCCCGAGTTATGACCAAACTTATGGTATAATAATTAGACATTCTTACTTATTTGTGATGGTTGTAATTGTTTTTTCAAATTAAGAAAAGAAAAAGAAAAATCCATAAAAATAGTAATTGTATTTGAGAGGCACCAACGCCAATCCTTCTTCGACCTCTAAAAAAAGGGGCCCACACGGATAGATGTGTTTCATGTGTAGAAGTAGAAGCTTTGCTGTGAAAAACCGACCAAAGCCAAAGTCCAAATCCAATTCCTCCACCTGTCTTAGACCGTCTGGTAGGCAACGCCCGTACCGATCTCTCTCTCTCTCTCTCTCTCTCTCTCTCTCTTGAAAGTTTGCGTTGTGCAGAGCTTCGCCATTAGAGTTGAAGCTCTGAGAGGAGGGGGGAAATGACTAGAATGCCACTGAGCTTTCCGTCGATTTACATCGGAGGACTGACTTCGAATTGGTGGGACGAGATTAACGAGTCTGTTCAATGGCAAGATGGGATCTTCTTTAGTCTATGTGCCGCCTTTGGCCTTGTCTCCTCTGTTGCTTTGGTACTACTACTACTACTACTACTTTCTCTCTCTCTCTCTCTCTCTCTCTCTCTCTTTTAGAGAGACACACACACGCACTGTGTTTATATGTTTTTGTTTGTGGTGTGCATTTTTTTCTGCTCGGTTGCTGAGAAAGAGCTGGAATTGAGTTTGTGAATCTAATTTCTATCAATTATTTGGGAGCTGGGGAAACCAAGAGCTATACTTAATTGTGCTTAATCAGACTACATGTATCAATCAAATTGTTTTTTTTTTTTCTGTACTGGTTAATAGAAGTGATGATTAGTATAAATTACTATATGTAACATAAAATTGAGAAATTGAAATTGAATTTGAGTAATAAAAAGCTCAAATCTAAGCTAATTATTCCTCTATTCAAATTCCAAGAACTGAATCGTGTGCTTGAAATGCTGCTTAGTTCTTATTTAGGAGACCCGTGGAACTTGGAAACAAGATTGAAGATTCAATACTATTTTCCTATAGCAAACTTTCAGAGGAAGCAAATGGATATTAGGGTTGGACTTATTGTCCCACGAAATGGCACGGAAATCATTTTTTTATTGCCTATAGAGCTTCTGAGAGCTTCAAATTCATGAATTAGAATTAAAATAGGACTAAAAGTGTAAAACTTGTTTAGAATGTGAACTAATGTGGATGTCAATCCCAACTTCAAGGCATGCCTTAGATGCGGCATTATAGGCCATTGCATCATTAAAGGATAGAAAAGAAGTACTTGGTATTCTCTGTGTTTGAATGTAGGTTTTGCGTTATAAGTGTATTTTCCATTGTGATCGAGCTGAACCGATGAATAACGAGATGCATTTGTTCTCAAGTACTTTGTATATTATATTGTGATTAATTATTGAATTTCCAAATTCTTCCAAACAATTAACCGTTAGCGATGGGCTATTTAGTCCCTTAATGTGTGTACCTTTTAATTCTCAAATTCGTTTGTATGATTTGTGAAGTTATTCATGACAATTTTCTCAATTAGTCTGATTGATTAAATTAATGTCAAATTTATTGGGCATTAGGGCAGCAATGGGATTTCACTTAACCAAAAGGATTTTTGTGAAGTACCCCTTGCTTTTTATGTGTTTCCATGTGAACCAATGTGCACTTGCAAATTATGCCATGAAGATCTTGGCATGTAACAATCCAACCTTTATAGTTTGTAAGTTCATTTTTTGAAGTCGTGTACATGTGTTAATGGTGTGCAGATTCAATTAATAAGGATTGAACTGAGAGTACCAGAGTATGGTTGGACAACACAAAAGGTTTTCCACCTCATGAACTTCATTGTAAATGGAGGTAAATTCTATATCAATGATTATTATCTTCTCAGTTCGATGTTTATGAAATGGTTAAATTATGTATGTGTTCATTCCAGTGCGTGCTGTTGTGTTTGGATTTCACCAACAAGTGTTTCATTTGCATCCCAGGGTAAGTTCACTGGTTTTGTACAATTTTTTTCGACAAATGTTAACATACATGGTAGTCAGGTGCACCATTTGTGTTTGCTTTTTGGTTATATACACTGTTGGTTTAAACTATAGTTAAGATTCATGTTCCTTTCCCTTTACTTCATCCCCAATGTCCTCTCTCTAAATGTATGGACAAGTAGGGGTTTCAATTTCACCAAAGTCACCTCACGTGTGAAGTTAGAAAAGAAAATTTGGTTTTGTGAACAAAAAAATCCTTCAGAAAAATGTTTGTCGTATGTATTGATAATTCACTTTTTACTCTGAGTTTATTGGTGTAGGATTTTCGTATGTTATTTTTTTTTGAAATTTCCATTTTTTCTCATGTTTTGGCATTGTTCTCTTGTTTACTGGTTTGTGCATTTATGATGTATTGACAACATAGAAACAACAAATTCCTGCGTCATGCAAGTTATGGTATGATGGAAATAACAAAAAAGTCCACTGCATGACTAAATTACTCAACTTTCTAAAAAGTCTTTGGCTGTTAGCTCCATCTTAGTTGGTATCATTTGTATTATGGTTATGTGATCAAGGTGAATTGTTTAGATTCCCGTAGACAACCGTAAAAGCTTCAACACAATTGCAGTTACTTCAGTATATAGGGTAGACTGTTGTGAATTGTTGTGGTAAACAGCAAACACTAAACTAGATTAATTGGAGAATCCCCTTCCCACCACGCAAAATAATCATTATATGGCATCTGCAATTCTTGAGGCTTGTGTACTGATGTCAACTTAGCTCTATGTGGAACCAGGTGGTAATATTGGTACTGCTGGATCTTCCTGGACTACTGTTTTTCTCAACATACACACTTCTGGTCTTATTTTGGGCAGAGATCTATCACCAGGCAAGTAAAAGCTCAAAAATCAATGTCTTGCTAGGTGTGGGATACATGCTTGTGAATGCAGTTTTTATCTGTAACTGTAGGGAAAAAGTTCTAACTCATTGGTACTTATTATTAATTGCCAGGCAAGAAGTTTACCAACAGATAAACTCCGAATTTGGTACATTTCAATTAATGGTGTAATGTACTTCATACAGGTCCGCTTCATCGCTTTCTCTTAAACTGCACCCCCTGTTCTGTATTATGCCTTGGTGGTTATTTTGACCTGTGAATCTTTTGTTCACATATACATTTGTTGATGTAGTTTCAGATTTTGACAAGTAAGTCGTGATGGAGTATTTGTACATGTTAAGGAGTATACCTTCTGGCTCCTTCTTAACCTAATATTAATGGGAATCCTAGCTCTCATTTCAGATATCTTGCCTGCCATCACATCTTTTGGATTTCCATAAATAAGCCATTTTCTGGATTCTAAAGGCAATTTAAAAGGGACAAAGCCTACCTGTTTTTGATTTTTAGTTTTTTTGTAACATATTTTGCGTGAAAAAAAATATAGTTTTATGTTACTTGGTCAAATGCTTTCACATTGAGTGTTGGCTATTATGTTGGTGGTGTTGGATTAAGTTGCTTGCTTTGCATGTTCCTTCTTTAGTTCCTGGTTGTGTAATTCTTCTATCCAGTAGGTTGCTTGATTATATTACCCAGCTTTTCAAGTAAATGAAGCCCATTCTGGGTGCTAAAAACTTTAGTTGAGGGGCTACTCCAACTCCAAGCCTCCTGACAGGAAGGCCTCGACCATCATATAAATATTCATTTTAACATTCTATTAGCCTTTATTGTTTACATAAAATCTCACTAACATTAGTTTTGATGTCAGACTTGTATTTGGGTATACCTCTGGATGGATGACAACAGCGTCGTGGAATTCATTGGCAAGATATTTATTGCAGGTTAGGTCTTGCAACAGTCATCCTGTAGGTCAACAAACTTCACAAGTGACAGATTGAAATCAACACATTCTTAATTGTAACATATATTGCTTCTTTTGGTTGGGCATATGTTCTTATTTGAATATTTTTGCAGTGGTATCATTTATAGCTGCACTAGGTTTCCTGCTATATGGAGGAAGGTGAATCTTCTGAATCATATTTGTCGGTTTCATGACTTAAGCATCTGGAGCAATCCATGTTCTGGTTGCTCCCTCATATTCACGTTCATGTGCTTAGTTATTGTTATGCTTTTTAATGTTGATGGTCACTTATATGCTTCTAGATTGTTTTTCATGCTGAGACGCTTTCCTATTGAATCTAAAGGGAGAAGAAAGAAACTAAATGAGGTTTGTACTTTTTCTACTACATTTTATTAATTGGAATCTTGAGACACGTTTGATATATTTGTGGTGTTGCATCTTCTTGGGTATATTTTTTACATGTTTGTTTTCCATGCTTCTGTATTGGTAGATTTTGTAAGAGAGATAAAGTATGACACTTGGTGTGTTGATGGTTCAAATATTTTTGAATGAAGTGGATCTGACAAATTTATTTGATGAGCCAGACAGGAGTTGAAACCAATAGTACCTAGTACAAGTTGGTATAATGTAGAGAAAGTCGTTATTATCCGACTCAATTCAAGTTTTTCACAATTTCAGGATTATCTGACCTAAGCAATTTGCAATATATAAAAGTACTATAGTTATCACTATAATTTATCAAACAAGCAGTGTGCATGTGATTATGGGAGGGAGGGAGGGAGGGAGAATCAGTCCTTATTCTGATTATGTATTCTATAGAACAGGCTACATGAGATTAAAAACTCATATTCCTTACCACCAACAATAATACCAAACCTTATGGATGATATGTTGCATAGAAATTTTTGTAGACTAATTTTCTTTATCACATAATCTAAGTTCACAATGATTACCAACCCTCTCACAAAACATTAGTGCCATTTGATCTGGTGATAAAAAATAGTCATATCCGCTAGGTCAGTGGTGCAGTTATTTGAGTGGGGAGTTTGAGTGGCATTTTTTTATGGGTCAAGTTAGTTATTGTAACAATTTTGGTTAACAATGTGAAATTCATTATGACTCAATGTTATAGTATAGAAATATGATGGCACAGCAATTTGGGGATCATGATAACATGCATACAGGTAGCATATGAAATATCTGACTCTTCCTGAGCTTTCAAAATGTCTAAATCAGATACGTAGCAGATCCACTTCTTCTCAATATTACTGGATAGTTACCTTGCTTCTATCCTTTGAAAACTGGGGTTGTATTAATGTGACATCTATGACTGATTGACTTCTATGTATAAGTCAGAAAAATGTTATTCTATGTAGAGTAGTTGTCTGACCTAACAAATGCTAACTGTTGCAGGTTGGATCTGTGACGGCCATATGCTTCACGTGTTTCCTCATAAGATGCTTTGTGGTAACGTTCAGACTTTTCTCTGCACCATTCTTTCCGGAAAGATTAGTCTCTTTGCTAATGCTTCTGGTAAAATTTGAGGTTTTGTTGGAAGAGTGAGTTCTCTTTGTACCAGTCTTGTGCAAGGAATGCCACCCATATGGTCTGCTGATAACAGAATCATGTATGGACTCAAGTGGTTGGTGCTAGGATTCCAGTCGTTTGGCATGATATAGTTATTAAGACTTTTTACTCTTGCTTTAGTTTTTGGCATCGGATGTGATTGGAGATGTAAAGAGGACTAGTTCTGAATATTTCATGGAAGGTTGTCAAGAAAACCATCTAGCATTAGAAGGTTCAAGAGTTGGCAAAACTGAGTTGAGCTCTCGAAAATTGGAACGTGAACTATGATATTAACTTGTTTCTTTGGGTAAGGTTTTGAGTTGGTAATATCTAGTTTGCTCTACTTTGTTTGGAATAGATGGTGCAGCAAAGCTGTGGCATCTCTGCCTTTTGCTTCCTCGCTGACCCCTGCATTAGAGTTTCTCATCAGAGATTGAGCAGTTTAATCCTTATAACTCCAAGTATTACTGATAAATAGAAGATTTTTATTAACACGCGAATAAAATGTAAGATTAAACCTCTCAAGAAAACCTCATTGTACCCTATCAAGGGCTGTATCTTTTGTTAAACTACAAGGCTGTCATATTCATTTTTTTCCCATAATGCAGTGATAAGTCTTCTATAAACATGTCTAAACTATCTAAATTGATTTTTTTTTCTTAATTCCTTATAAAAAGAGCTGGAATAAAGAATGAGGATATTTGTGAAACAATATGAGAATTTATGAATTTGTGGAAAAAATGTGAATTCTTCTAGCAGCATGTTATTTTGGATCATCCATATGTCACGTCATCTGTGTTTATGTGACGACCATGGCAGTTGAGAAATGAATTCATTGGAAGAGCTACTGAGACAGAATGTGGAGATTGAAATGGCCGATGGACACGGCAGCATTGAGGACATTGTGGATGCATTACAAGTACCTAGCTTAGTTAAATTCATGGAAGATGGTTTTGTATTTGTGGAAGAACATCCAATGGAATTACTAGGTGATCAATGTATCAGAGAGAGAGAGAATGGTAGAAGGCTCAAGTTGTCATCTCTTCTGTAACTTTGGTTTAATATAATCTAGAGAAAAGCTAAATAACAATGCCTATTTAATGCATCTTGAAGAGTCGAGTAAAGTTTCTTTTTTAAGTAATGAGGCCATTAGTTTCTTAGCAATTGCATTGTTGCTTGTGTCAAATGTCAATGAAATTTCTGCATGTACAATTAACTCAAGTCTTCATATGCAGGTGGTTCTATCTGCTTTTGATGCTGATGCATCACTTGATGTACTCGATCATCCAGTTCTAAACTTGATCTATTATATGGTAACAGCACTTTTACACTTCATTTTGTTGAATCTCTCGTGTTTTTCTTCAAATATGTTTTCACTTACTTTTGTTCAAAAACAGGTGGTTGAAATCCTTCCTTCAGCTCTAGTGCTCTACATTCTGCGCAAGTTGCCTCCCAAAAGAATATCAGCCCAATATCACCCCATTCGTTAGCCATGGAACTTCATTGTTCACTACATTATTATTCTTTACACCTCAAAAAATGGTTTTCGATGGTTGCAGAAGTAGAGGCTGGTGGAATTGAGTGACAGAAGCGGAGCCAGGAAAGCAGTCACATATATATTTCTGGTATGGCTCATGATGTCATTGATTCTTTAAGAATATGCACAATACATGGAGCGCTTTGTGACGAGGCAAGGGAGATATGTTGAATTGATTTCTTCATGGTTTTCTGGCTTGAAAGCTAGGTATTTGTAACATTGCTACTACTTTCCTGGGTCATCTTGTGAAAGGAATGACCTTGTAAATTTTAATGTTGTGAGGGTCTGTGCCAACATGGTTGTACATTTAACCATTGGTGTCGCTGTGTGTGTCTGTGTTTTTGTCTCGTACACCAATTTTTTACCCTAGTAAACATATCACAAGCTTTTGTACTATTCCCTCGTATGAATGGTGTGTTTTGATTTTCTTGTTTCCCTACTCAGCTTGTGCTCCATTTAGTTGTTGAAAGTTAGATCCTAGAGTAAACTACACACAGGGCCCTCAAGCTGACTTTTGTGTCAATTAAGCTCTTGATTTTTTTTTTTAATTGAGTTCTTGAACTCTCTAATTGTATTAATTGAGCCATTTTGTTTGTCTACGTTAGAGTGTGTCACTCACGTGACAATATGACACAAAAAGATAGAAATGCTTAATTGATATAATTAGAGAGTTTATGGGTTTAATTGACAATTTTTTTTTAATGGCTTAATTGACACATAAGTTATAGTTTGAGGGTCATATGTGTACTTATTTGTGTCACATGAGTGGCATGGTTTGTCAATTTTTGTTAAAAAATCTAATGAATGTAAACAGAAAGGTTCAATTGGCACAATTAGAGAGTTTAATTGATATAAAATAAAGTTTAGGGATTTAATTGACACAAATATCATAATTTGAAGGTCATATATGTAATTTATTCTAGATCTTAGGACCCGAGGGATCGGGTGTTTTCAGAGCAGAGCCGGCCCGGGGTTGTGCTCATAATCCTTTGTCGCGTCCAGAAGGAAACTCCATTTTAGCCATGTGATTGTTTGCACTGGTTAGAGAGATTTTCTTGTGGATTCAGTAGATTCGAAACTAGACTTTACACTTCGCTTACGAAGTTCCATTCAGATTAGCAAGGACTTGTTGGGTTTACCTTGCTCAAAAGCTCCACTCAGATTACTAGACACTAGTTGAATTTCGTTTCACTCACCCGCACCTATATAGGGGGGAGCCTGGATTCGTCTCGACAGCACGAGAATCGGTATAAAATAACAACTTTTAGAAGCATACAGCTTTTAAAAGCTTTTAGAATAAATGGTTGTTTAATCGAAACAATCAATGCAAAATGACTAGTAACTGAATATATTTTCACTTACTTTCCGAAAAAAAAAAATATATATCATATTTCAATTGGTCCCCATTTAATTCTACTAGTAAAATAAGCAAAGGCCATGTCCCATTAGTCTAGTCTATCTAAAAATGTCATCAATTTTGTTGTTGAACCTCTACGGGAGGAGGTGCAAATCTCACATTTCCAGAGCGAGCCACAACAACAGGCTCATCGGCAAACAATGCTTTGATAAATGACGGAGTTCTTAGGGGTCGACGACCAGTCATTCGCGGGTACACGTCTTCAAGAAAATAGTATGCATGACCAGCTATCATTCCCTGAACCAAAAACAGAATAAGCGGTGAGTAAACCATATACCTATTTTATGTTCACACAAGAAGGATGGAAAGAAACATGTATGCATCTGGCTACTGACCATTGCTCATCTGTAGCCACACAAGCGCACAGGGAAATTCCCAACATTAATGGTTCTAAAAACTAGAAGAAAATTAAATAAGGTGAGTAGGTGGGAGCACCCACAACAAAACAATAGGATTTGATCCAAATCAAACATTTCGGTTTAAAAAGAAGGGCCACATGTCTCAGGAAGATACAGTCATCATGCCCCCAAATTGGTGAAAGCAGCGAAGTGACAAAGGGATCTTTATGGGTTTTTGGAATTGGGAACTTGGGAAATACCATCGAGGTGAAGGTGCCTCGATGGCCATTCTTTTGGGCAAGGGAAAGAAAATCCCCCTATTGCCATCCCTATATAATCCACATTATAACAAAGTATTGAGGGAAAAGAGTCCAATTTTGATTCCTATGTTTAAGACAGAGACACTGATTGTTTTTCATATTCCTCCTGTGGAAATTGTAACTATTAAACACCATTTTAGTTTCAAACTGTTTAGAACATGGACCATATGCACAAATGTGAAAATATTCATGTCATACTACAACACTTTAAGCATACCAGTAGATCAACCCAAGCACTAGCACCAACAACGACAGAGAATCCCAACAGAACCTGCAGGAGGAGAACGGAGTCAGGTGTTACGCATTGTTGTCATTGTTCAAGGAATGAACAATTCCTAACATTGCATGAAGTTCAATATCCAACGCCACCTTGTTTAAACACAAATCTAGAATTCAACCTTTTCCCATGCGGCCACAGAAATAAGAAGTTTCCAATAAGAAAGGCAACCGAAATAAATTTTCCATTTAAGTGAAAGACAACAGAATAATTTGGAAGGACATAATGTCAGGAAAAAACTTAAAATATACTACACACTCAGTAATATATATTGACGCTAACTCAAACTACGTATCTTGTACACATCCTTATAGAAACTATCATTCACCATCTACAGAGTGTTGATGGTAACAGTACAGAGCATACATTAATCATACAACACCGTCAACATGACTGCACCTCCCACCAATTGTACTAGTTGGGCAAAATCACATAATAAATAAAGTGATTCACTCACCCAAGGAAGGTAAGCTGCTGTGAATGTAAAGAGGCCTAAGAAACTCATATGGATAAATGGATTTCGCTTGCTCCACACATAGACCTGAAAAGTGAAAATATAAATATACATTTTCAAACCAGACAACAAGATGTCAGAGAACATTTAAATATAACAACTTTTACTCTAAGCCATTAGATTTGTAAACAGGTAAGCGAACTAACCATCATAAATGTTAGCGAATTGCTAAGGAATACAATATTTGCGAATGACTCTGACACATAAGGTATCATCCCTCCAATGAGAATGACCCCAGTTAAAACAGTAGCACCGAATAAAAGCATGTAAAAGAAATCTGCAGTCCTTCCCCTGAAAGAATTCTCTTCAAGAAGCTTGCAGTACCGGCCAAGAAAGAACATGTGGAACAGAAAGTCCAAGTCTGGAAACATTGAACATACAACCATGTGAGGACAAGGAATGATTCCAGGATAAAATAGATGATATTTCAGCACTATCTATTCATATGAGCATCTGAAGAACTATATCTGAATAAACCTAAAATGTCTTCAAGCACAATAAAGGGAGAAACAATTTACATTCAACAAGATAAAACCTTCAACAAAACAGTGTGCACCACAGATTTTTACCGCGTGTGCATCTAAGTTTTTTATATGAAGAAGCGCCTAAGAGAGTGGTGAGCAGAAGTTCTGGTATAAAAGGATTATAACAGCAATAGAGAAGTCAAGATACAAGCCTCTTTGAATACAAAATCCAGGAAACAAAGGTGTTTGCACAAAAGTGCCTATCAATTCCAATGGGATCTGATGATAAACTTCTCCTTTAAGATCACAAATGGGACAACTCCTGAAAGCTTATAACTAAAGGATTAATAATCTTGCAACATACTAAGGGAACTGTGCATCTGCTTTCATTATATATAATCAAGTTTTCCATGAAAACTTGGGAATCATAAAAATGCACACACAAACAGAAATGACAATACAAGTGTAGAAAATAAAGGAACTTGAAGGCATAGAGATGTCCACCCTGAGTTTTTGCATTGTAGAATTAGAGAAGAAAATGTATAGGAAGTACATATCATACTCACCAAGAATACAAAATGTTTGAGAATGTGCTTCATACAATGAAGCAGTTATAAGAAAAGGTTGAGAGGAGAGATGTAACAGGTAACACCAAAAAGCTTGAATGTCAATTTATGGGTAGCTGTATGCACTTAGAAGTAGCATCAGTTGATGAGAAGATGCAAGCAAGTTGTTAGACATTTGAAATTGTTAGAAGATGCTACAAGGAGAATAGGATGGCAAAAAAAGGAGACATTTAAAAATAAGTAGACATGATGAAGTCAGAATCTAATGTACAGTTCAGTTGGCTTGGCTGTGCTCACCAATAAACATGCAAAAACTTGACCAAAGTTGAACATGCTATGAACTAAAATTAAAGCTCCTTATCAGAAAACAAGGCCGCATTCAACACGAATTAAGAGAAGCAATCATCATGGCAAGTGTATTTGAGTACTTCTATAGAATAACATAACACACGCTACAAATTTTTCTGCTTGTTTCCAAATAGGATATTCATGCCTCATGATATCCCTCTATTTTCCTTTGGTCGCTTTTATTTTTTTGTTTTCTTGTTTGGAGTTACAAATTACAAAAGGTCCAGCCCGAACAGTAGTTGAACTTCTGAAGATCAACACAAAGAGGAACACCAAGAATACCAAAAATGACTTATATACAGAATTTGGGACACCAACTTCCGACCTACATGATTAAAAGCACAATGTAAGTCCCACAAGGATCTGCACATCAAATGAAAGTGCATTTGCTGAGATTCATTGACGACAAACTTCAGTCATTCATGACTAGCTCCCATTTTTATTTACAAAATGAGCTATGTATGGTGTCATGTTCGCAGCTCTGCCAGAGTAAAAGAATTGAAGGTAGCAAGCCAACCCATAAAGAAGAAAGGAAAGTAATACTGTCTCACGACATTGAAATAACTTGCATACACAATTTCCTAATTCTCTTCCCATATTCAGTAGAGCAAGCCTCATATGTCTTTTTTTTTCATAATTCTGAATCCAAGCATTTCCATCATCAAGTCCATACAACTGTAAATCCTCTCTTAAATTTTATGATTGCTTCAAAAAGTGATTCAACATTAATACTAGACAAGTTAAAACATATGTACCCATCAAAGGCAAAAACCCATAAACTGAATATTATCCACCCAGAATCAAAATCTGAAGCTCTGCAACACTACTCCACCCTACCAACAAATGAAAAAGAATCACTTGGTTTATAGCAAAGCACATTACCCATTTTCCGGAAGTAGAAGAAATTGGTGACAAGTCGCCAGAACTGGTAATGCTTAACCACCAGCATTGGGTTCAAGTACAAGTTATACGGCGAAATAATCTGCATAGCATTACAAACACAGCCTCAACATGGATAACTCCCAATAATAATAGTAGTAAAAATGACTTTAAAACTTAAAAGCAAAAAACCCACGTCTTCAAAATGTTGGACCACCCAGTCATAGTCATAGAAGCCCACAACAATTTTGCCCAATCGCACATAACCAGACCAACATAGTAATGGACAATGAACTGACCCTCATGCAATTGCATAAATCATTTTCACAAAATACAAAACAACAATATGAATTAAACCCAAAACAATTCAACCCAATTGCATGAACTGAACAAAGAAATATATAAATCTACCCAATTGCATTGAATCGTATGCATGTTGATATACATAGTCATATGCGATGGAGGGGGAGGGAGATACCTCCAGGGAGCAACCAATGGTGGTGACAATTGCAGCAGTGAGATACGAACGAGTGATTATTGGCATCTGTTTGTACCATTCTTCTACAGCTTGAGCCATTGCTCAATCCTCAATTTTCTCGAATCAACCAAACCAAACCCAAAACCTAACACAACTCTTCCCGGGGAAAGAAAAAACTTCTGGATAGAGAAAATCAATACGAACACAATGTGCTTCAAGCCTTCAACAGCCTCAAACCTATTATACTATAGAGAGAGAGAGAGAGAGAGAGAGAGAGAGTATGAAATGCTTACGAAGCTAGCTGTTCTAGTCTTCGACTGGGACTTGTCAAAATCACGCGAGTTGAGACCGCGTATAATTCTCCAGCCAATGAATGATGTCTATGACGAGCATTGGCCAATTACCTGCTTCAAAATTGACGCAATGATAGAGTCAAAGAGGTGAGAATGGAATTATTATATAAAAAGGGGAGGTTGGAAAATTTTCACCACATACCCTGCTATATAAATTTCATCTTTAAAGACACCCTTATATTATCTAAAATTTCACAACAACCCCATACTTTGTTTTAAAAAAATTTCACAAACTTTGTCCGTCATCTCGTGCCTATATTACCCTAGAGAGGCATCCCTTATATTTTTTCAAACTTCAATTGCATCTCAAACAGTGCTACTTAGACCAGCACATAGACCTAATTTAGTAACATAAGTAATCAATCAATGTTAATAGATCATAGTAAATTCCAATGTTATTTGGGTTTCGTAGTAATTTAATAAGTATAATAAATTTAGATCATCAAATTATAAAAAAGTTAGGGTTAATTGTCCTAGAAGTCTCTAAAATACGGAATTTGTCTTATTTTGATCCTCAATGTTTCAATTGCATCATTTTGGTCCTTGAAGTATTAAATATATTTTTATATGGTCCCTCATGCAGACAGTGTTCAAATTGTTAACGATTTTTTATCATAAAATTGTCATATGATACTTAAATATAGATAAAAAATAATAATTTTGATAACTCTTGATCAAATTTCTATTCAAATTTTTGTTAAATACCTACATAAATTACATAGTTTTGCTCACGAGTTATTCAAATTTTAGTCAAAAGCTACCCATGTTACACATTTTTTTAAGAACAACCCAAATTTCGTTTAAGAGCTATCAAAATTATTTTTTATCTATATTTAGTTATTACGTGACAAGTTTATTATGATAAAAAATTGTTAGCAATTTTGACGTTGTTTGCTTAAGGACCATATATAAACATATTCAATATTTTAGGGACCAAAATGATAAAATTCAAATATTGAAGACCAAAATGAGACAAATTTTATACTTTAGGAACCTTTAGTGTAATTAACCCAAAAAGTTAATAAAATTACATCATTACATTTCTAGAGAGGGGTAGCATAGAGAGGCTGGTAGTGATCACCAACATAGCCGCATCTGTCTCTTCGGACCTCACCACCACCACCACCACCACCTAGTGCTTTTGTCTAGTCAGTACTGACCACTCATGGCATGGGTTTTATCGAAAACGTACAAATAACTTACAAAATGTTCAACGATGTTTCAAATAACATAAGAGGTGTCATTTAAAGAAAGTAAATCACGAAAATGGCAAGAGAAAACATATCATTGATGATCAATGTAATGCAACCAATTTGTTCATGACAAATTTGTTCCTTACAACACACACACACACACACTCACACACAATATGTAGTCTATTTGATGTTGTGTTGTGCATGACAACATTCTGTATTGAATTGTAGATGCCATCCTTTTTTCACCCTCTGTTACGCAGATTTTCTCACTGTCATATCAGAACTGTTCCCACCATTAGACTGATCCATGGACACACTGATCTGTAAGATTTCATTATTCTCTGTTAATGCCAATTGAGCTTGCATAGTATTACATTGCATTATGCTATTTTTTTGGCTTGATTTGGATCGGTAGTCCCTCTTTGAAGACTGGCAAGGGATTTCTGCTGAAAGGGTTGTCTTTGGAAGAGAGCTTCCAAGTGAATAAGGTCACCAAGTGATGAATCATTGTTAGAGTTTCAATTCTTGTAAACTCATTACCAGGACACATCCTTGGTCCTCCTCCAAATGCCACTAAACCGTAAGGGGCTGGTTTTTGCTGTTCAAAGCGTGTTGGATCAAACTTTAATGGATCTGGGAAGATGGTCTCATCCATATGTGTCATGCAGGCAGCCCAAATGATCTGTGCATCAGAAAATGCACTTAAGTACTTGTGCTTATTGAAAAAAATTAAAACACATATAGAATGACGGTGACTCTGCATAGTCTTGGAGTCGTGGATTTGAATCATGTAAACATTGTCTTCACTTAATCAGGTACTCATAAACACTGCAATGACAAGATTATAAAATAAACAAAAAGAAAGAGCATCAAAGGTATTGTCTCATACTTGCCATCCTTTGGGAATTAGATATCCTCCATATTCAAAATCTTTGACTGCTGTCCTGAAGGAACAAAACACAGGAGGGGTCATCCTTAGAGTCTCCATTGCTACTCTCCATATGTACTTCATCTTGGAAAGGTCATCCCAATTGAGCAGCTCCTCATTACTCTTGCTCTTAGCAATTTCCTCTTGTTCTGTAATCTCAAAGTTTATTATTCATCGCCATTTATTGAGTTGTTCTCCAGCATCAATATAAAGCCCAATATTAATGATACTGGTCAGTTGTTAAACTGTCATCTAACATTCTATACTTGGTAAACCAATCTCATATAATAGGTGGTATTAAATAACCCATGATTATTATTAATGTCTGAGATAACTGGAGTAGCCTCATATGTTAGGGAGTTATGCATTGACGTAGGGTGCTTTTGTCTTTTTTTTTATTTTATAGTACTATACATTAATCTTTCATCCAAACATAAGATTGACATCAACACAATGAACTCACACCTTATCTAAACCCTCATCAACCTGATATTATAGAGAAAGGATAAAATAGTTGATCAAATATTACCATTATCAAGGATTGGATTAGATTTCAACTATTCAATCCTATTCTATACTATACCTGAACCGTACTTGTCGTAATAGCTATATATTTAGTTATGAATGTTTATTTTGATCTTAAGAGTGTAAGACTTGATTTCTTATGTCCCCCTCCTTACGGGTTTTATTGTGCCTTATTTTGGGTTTATCTTCACCTTTTGGTAAGTTCTACTCTGTATACTCTGCCATAACTGCATTATTCCAAAGTTGTGATGCTTGGTTTTTCATTCTAAACAAATCTACCAATGTATATCGAAAAGAAAAGGAGCCTATAGAGGCAAGCAGGGCTGCAGTGTTTGGGCATACCATGAACAACAGCAGCAAGAACAGAAGGGTCCTCAGCTAAGCGCTTGACTAAGAAGGTGAGGAGGATGGAGGATGTGTCATGTCCAGCAATCATGACAATGATGCAATTGTGGACTATCTCCTCATCAGATAGTACAGCTGAACCATCTTCATTCCGGATTTTTATCAGACAGGTGATGAGATCTTGCTGAGGGGAAGCCCTTTGTTCTTCCAAAGCCACCCTCTTTTCACGTATAAGATCCGTTATTATGGCTTTGGCTTTTGCACTTGATTGGAGGCTGTGGTTGAAGCGAGTGAAAGGCAAGTTTATGGGTACAGACAAAACTCCTTCTATTAGACTTTTGAACAGCTGCACTAGTACTTCTCTTCTTGTCCCACGTTCTATTCCGAATATGAGTGAGCAAATTATGTTGAAGGTCAGGGTCTTCATGAGAGGCTCCACCTGTTATATTATCACATAATCCTATTAATGGGAGACCAAAAAAAAATCAATGGGTATGATCTCTTCTCTTTTTTAAGTATAATCCCAACACCTTTTAATTAGATCTCTAAGTTTTTAATAATTCAAACTGCATGGTTTGAGGATTTAAAGTATATTTTGCCGTCATTAAATCAACATATTAGGTAAAATTAATCAGAAGTTATAGTATTTTTCTCATCAATAAGTGTGATATATAGGGGTGTTAATCGAGACGAAATACTCGGACTCGGCTTGAATAAGATTCAACTTGAGCTCGGCCTTATGTTCTAAATGAGTTGAAGTTGAACAATTTTTTAGACTCATTTTGAACTCGAAAAATTTGGCTCGTTTATATGTAAAATAGTTGAATTACTTGGATTCTACCCGGACTCAGACTTGGCTCATTTTCTAAACAAACTGAATTTGAATAATTTTTTAGCCTCGTTTAAAGAATGCGTAAGGTCGCAAAACTCGACTCGATTAACATACTTAGTGACATATACCTGTACTTGGTGTTTCCCATGCCAGTGCATCTGAAGGTGCATTCTTATTTCTTCATCCATCTTCCCTACATACTGCTTCAACACCTCGGGCTTTAAGAACGACACAAGGGCTCCCCTCACGCGCCGGTGATCTTCGCCGCTCAACTCCAGTAAATTTCTCTCTCCACATAGCCTCCTGATCGATTCCGGTTGCTTATTAGCAAGGATGTTGCTGTCACAAGTGTATATGAACTTGTTTGCAGCTTGTCCATGGAGAAGAACTGTTGGTGTTCCAAAGACGTTGAGTTTTGAAATGGGTCCATATTTTTTTATTCTTTCTTGGATCCATTGTTCACCTTTGTTTGCTCTCATGGCTTGAAGAAGACTCAGGCTCTGCCCTACAATGGGTATTCCCATTGAACCTGGTGGGAGTCTTTTGGAGGATCTCTTGGTTAGAAAAAGGAGAAGGGGGAGAAGCAGAAGAAGGGATGTTAAACAGATTACAAGTTCCATGGCAGAGAGAGAGAGAGAGAGAGAGAGAGAGAGAGATGGTGTATGTGATCTGAAACCTTGAGAGGAGGGAGAGCTTATAATAGGAGGGTTTGAGGAGATGAAAATGAAATTCTCTGCTGTCTATTGTAACTGATATGGTCGCATGCAATTCCTTCTGTTTCTTTTAGTCGATGATTTTCATAGCTATGACAATTTATTAGGACTAAATTTATTTCAGTACCCAAACCATGCAGTAGAACTTTAGATTATGCACCGATGTAGGTGCAGTAGAATTCCTTATAAATAATTGTGTGATGTTGTGGGATAATGTTTCATTGCAGAGATATGGACCTAAATACATATCTATGTTATGTACCCCCAAAAAATGGCTTTAGTGCATGGGTAAGATTATTTCTTGTGATTTCAACTTCACAGTCCAGGTTACGGAAATAATATTTTTGTATACAAAATAAAATTGCATATATTTAATTTTATAATAACGAGAGTCTCGTATATTATTGAATGCTAGAGGTAATTATTTGACTTTGTATATATTGTTAATCAAAATGTACAATATTTGAACTAATTTATATATCTATTGACTTGATTTATTTCTCCATTTGGTATGATAGAAAAATGGGCAAAATCCAGTTTACCCTCTTGTAGTTTGAGTGTTTTGCACATGACCCCCTATCATTTGGAAATCATCACATTATCCCTTTGTACTTTTGGACTAAAATGCTACCGTTAATTTTTTCGTTAGATTAAACCATCGGTGACATACACGCGCCCAACAGAAGGTTTAATATAACAAAACATGTTTCCTCAAAAAAATAGGCACAATAAAAGTACAATAATACCCTTTGCCCAACCCATTTTCTTTTTTGTTTCTTCTTCCTTTGCCCATATCGGCCACCAGCTCCAACGCCACCGCCCCCAACAACCACCACCGCCACTAACACAGCCTTTACCAAGCAACTACCACCACCTCCATCGCCCCCAACACAACTTTCTCCAAGCAACCACCACTACTCCCAAACCAAGCAACACCCATCAGCTACCATTGCCCCCAGCCTTCACCAAACAACCACCACTACCACCAACAACTACCATGGTTGCTATAAAATTCTCAAGACCCGCAGCAAATGAAAAACATTTTGGAGAGAGAGAATCCATTGACACCGAAATGGGTTTGGTTCAATTGTTCAATTGTTCGGTTCACGTCTTTCTTCCTCTATTGACACTGAAATGGGTTTCGTTCGATCAATGCCTTTCTTCCTCTATTGACACCAAACTGGGTTTCATAGTTGCCTCGGTGACAGTGATAATTGGGGGAAAGTGAATTTCGGTTTCTTGTGGTTTTCGGTGGGGATGGTGGCTGTCTCTTATACACAT
>CM042186.1:1131414-1144958 GCA_023539305.1 Ilex asprella | reverse complement strand
CTTATCAAACAAAAAAAAAATTAATCATTTTTATATTCTATTCATTCTATCAAACACAAATAAAGAAAAATGTATTATTCTTACTTTCTTTACTTGAAAAATAAAAAATATATCTCTCTTATTTTTTATCCCTCCTATTTTCTATTCTTCCAAGACATAAGAATACTATTGAAGTTGCAACTGTTAAACTTTATTATTGAGATCATATTACTCGACAAATTATTTAATCTTTGTATTTATTATGAGATAAAGTTAAATTTTTTTTATCATATTCTAGATGGAAGAGTTGGTTCAATCTTTCCTGTTGAGACAAAAGTAGTATCGCCAACAAGCATAGGCCTGCAGTGGGTGGAATCTTCAATGAACGGCTACATGAACGTTCATTAAAATAATTTTCTTATCCTATCAACCATGAAAACCAAGAGTCCAGAGCATCAGAACTTCGAAATACACTAAACCCCAACATAAATGAGATGGGATGAGTGGAAGATTGTAAATGACAAGAGCTTGCGACTAATGTTATTTGAATTTAAAATTTTAATATTATTTATTGATTTGATTTATTCTAACATTTAGATCGATTGTAATTTCTATTTAATGATGCACAAATTAGTCTTCGTGTAAAATCAACAGTTAAATATTCGAATAGTTGTAATTAATAAAACAGAAATGACAAATCGATGACAAAACAGTAAATAAAAGGTAAACACAGATATTTATAGTAGTTCGGTCTGGGTGACCTACGTCCACTTTCTAGAATAGCAGCGGTGGCTTGGGTCTTTTATTAATAAATGATGGTCGCCGAAAGATTTATACCAGAGAATTACAATGCTTTGAAGAGAGAGAGAGAGAGAGCAGTGTGTATAAGGGTGTGTGTAAAAGCTTCGAATCTGTGGGAGGTGTCAAAGGCGTCAGAGGCGTGCCCTCAATGTTGAAAGGACTTACATTATATAATTAGGGTACGGCGATGAAGCGGTGATGTGAGAGAGAGTACTTCTACTATTTTGGTAAGTATAGTTATGGTAGGAGATCTTCGTGCCTATTCTGATCTTTTCTCCCTCGTGTGCCTATTCCTTTGGAGGAGGATTCTGGGTTGGATTGGACTTGGGCCTAAGCCTGGACTTGAGTTGGAATGTGCTTGAACTTGCATCGTAGTCAAGAGAACGAAGGACTCCATGAGGTTGCCTAGGTGAGGGAGCATGGGACAGAGGAGAGAAGGATCCCCTTGGGCGGCGCCCCTTTGGGGTGTCTCCCTTGACTCCTCCTTCACCTTGTCTTTTCTTTAATTTGGGTTCTTCCTTGACTTGAGCTCCTTCTTAACTTGTTGACTTGAGCTCCGAGGTTATATGGGCTTCTCTTGATTAATTGGGTTTGACCCAATTAATTTCAGGCTCATCACTATCAAACATTAAAACTTGCTCTTCAATCCAATAATTTCAATAAAATAACATAATAAACTCGACAAATAAAATCTGATTTTTAAATTTGTATAACATTACTCATGTGACTTGACTTACGTGGTGTGCAAAACTCATTCAAGGGTTGCCACATAGCAACCTGCAAGACAAATTCAACCTCATCATCAATTGAGTGTATAGGTTTTTAAAAAACCCTCTATCCTAAAACATCATCTTTTTTGTATGGTTGTGATTATATGAGAAACCAACTAGAACACTCCACAATACTAGATAGTTTTACTAACCCTCTATTCGCTGGTTAAAATTTTTGCTTGTTGCATTGTATCCTTATGAATCAGACAGTACTATGTTATTCCTCGTCCTTCTATTGATTCTAGAGTTTTCTATATATTCAAATCCTACATTAACCTTTTTCTTGAAAAGAGCCATAACAAACAGTGTAGTAGTCAATTTAACAAGCAAAACTACCATCATATCCGTTCTGAAAGGTAGCATTCTTTAATCTCTTAATCCTTCCTGTGCAGTATATTCCTGTTTCAGAATTCAACCACCCAAAGGTGCTTCTTTGGTGTCACCTTCCCTGATAAAATGTAGCATTTATAACCCAAAATTAGTTAACGAAACACCATTGCAATTTGCAAGTGTCATTCTTGACAAAAGGGTCCTATAACTCTGACTAATCCCGTAGTGTCAATATAACCTGGCAGGATGAATTGTCCAAACTCGTTTTCATTATATATCAACCAAACTCATCCAAAGACTACAAATGTTTCCAATGCAAGAGAGTAAACTGACCTTTCTGAATTAAAGGTAGACTGCAAATATTCCCAATACAAAGAATTTGGATTTGTTGACACAAGGTGGTATAAATTACTGTGAGCATACACACCTAGTTTGCTTTGAAATCCTTATTGGCGTTGTTTAAGATGGGTCATTCATTGTAGTCTTCACCCATGTTCAATTTCGGAAAAGTTGCTGGGATGGCTGTGAAGTTGTGCTGGAAGAATGGTATGTTGAAAAGCATCTTTGTCAGTCATGGGACAAGCAGAAATAGAGCTTTGGTGATCAATCCTACCCGGGGGAACATATTCTTCACCAGCAAGCTCAGGTTTAGATGGAATGGATTCATCTTCCTTTGGTGCAGGCCGTGAACCTACTCCAATATCGTCAGCAGCATATGTAACTGGTTTTCCGTCATCAGAGGTCTCATCCTTCGTTACAATCTTAGTTACAGGCTCCAACTCTATATCTTTTTCTATATCATTCTTGATAGAAATCTGCCTTTCCATCATAGTGTCCAATGGTTTGCCAATAAATTCTAGAGGCATAAAATGAAGTTTAGAAATTGCATTAGTTTGGTGGCCCTCAAGGTTTGAGTATATCAGTTCATTGTGAACCAACTCACTAGGCTTATATTTCATTTCTGCAAATTGAGGTCCTAGGGGTTCAGAATGAACTTTAGCGACTACTTGAGTTTGATGGGGCTCATATTTATGGCTTTTCAGTTCATTGCTAGTCAACTCAGTTTGCTCCAGTCCATGTCCCACAGATTGAGGTGCTAGAGGCATACATTGAGGTTTGGCAACTGCAGGAGTTTGGTGAAGCACAAGAGTTGATTTCTGTAATTTATTTTGAATCAATTGAGTAGGTTGAGGTCCCGATTCCACAGCCAGGTTATGAACTTTGGGCTCCTGATCAATGGTTACCTTGCCAGGCAAAACGTCTTCCACTGCTTTTTCAAATATTACATCTTTAGCTGCTTCTAAGTTGTCCTTAGGTCCTGATTGAGATGTCACTTCAAATACCTGCATTACCTCATCCTGTTCTACCATTTTAAGATTCTCAAGTAAAGGAGTGGATTGGTTCTCCAATTCGAATTCTTCATTTCGCTGTGGTATGACATGCCCTCCCAAGGAAACACTTGAGTCATTCTTTGGCATATTGGTCAGAGGAACGACACTTGACTGCAGCACAGAAAGCAAAACTCGGTCTGGAGTGCTAGGTACCTGGTTCTGTGGCTGGACAGGCTGCTTGATTACTTGTTCTGAATGGGGACTAACACTGTTACCCTGACTTTGTGGGCTGAAAATTGGGATAGAAAGTTCTCTTCTTTTGTACATCTTAGAAAGTGGAGCAATATCATTTGCTGTTGTAACAGGAATAAATAGCCCTGGCTGAAAAACAACGCCCCGAAGAAGAGTTCCAGTGGTGCAAACTTTGACAGAAAGAAAATATCCAGCATCAAATGAACCCTCAATAACACCAGAAACCACTTGACCCACCATGTCATCATCAATACCATCACTTGGATTGACTTCAGCATACTGATTAACATTTGTGTGTGGCTTCACCTGTTTAACAAGGCCCTCATCCTTACGGGGGCGACCACGTTTTCGTTTCACAGGGTGGTCTGCTAAAGTGGAAGTGTTTGCTAGCCCATTTTGTTCACTCATTTTGCATGAATTGATGTGAATACCCACCTTTACATTGCTTTTCTTGTATTTTTCATCTGTAAACGAAGACAACCATTTATTTCATTGAGATCAATATCAAAACACTGGCATATATAAAATAGCTTATTCATTGAAAGAAAAGAAAAGTTGGGTAAGGTATGCTAGAATTAGTGTGCAGTGACAGACAATAGCAGTCAAATGCTGATGTTATCCACATATCTATCCCTGTCTGAATTATTAAGGCAGGGAACCAAAATCTTTTGATAAAGTCTTTCCTCTTCGGGTATGCACTCAATACGATAAGTTGGTATTGCAGTGTAAAAACTAAAATCATCTAAAAAATAAAACGATAATAATGCATAGGTTTTCAATGTAACCATGGTTTTGAGAGACAATTTTAAGCAAGACTTTTTAGTTCATCTATACAAGGTAAAAGTTAAATTTCTCAGTTAGCTTCAATCATGCTCAATTGTTTCCATGAAAATTAGGACAATTTATTTGGACAAAAGCAATGACAAGTAATTAGTTGTCATTCAATAGGATTGACCAAATCCGGGATAGGATGATATAGTACTGCATTGCTTCAGGATATTGGGACTATGTTAAGGTTAATAAGAGTCACAAGAAAAATGAATTGTAGTAGGTGCCTCGTCGCACACCTCGCAGTTACCATGGAGACCAACAACAAAAGTTAGTACCATAGTATCATAAAGCTCAGCTTATGGTATCCGCAGTTAAAGGACATGAAAAAGGTAATCATCTTTCAAAGGACATACCATAGTATCCACAATTAAAGGGTACACAATGCTAAGATAAGGTAGGCAAAACTTACTAAGGACATAAAAATGATTAACGGCGAAGAGGAACTAATGTATGACCACTTACGTTAGAAATTTGATCAGCTGTGTGCAAGAATTGAAAGATGTGGCTCATGAATTCTGGTGCACAGACAAAGTAGGTATGTTCTCATAAGACACTTTGATTGACATCTTTTGATTTTTGCGCAATATCAAACAAATTAATGGAACAACAAAATTAGCCAGTAGACCAGGAGTTTGGATGCCTAAAGCAGCATCATGGGTTGACTAGACTCAAAAGTCTACTAATTCTAATATACTTTGCAATTTTGTGGCATTCAAAATGTAACTTGTCTTTTATAGTCTGTTTGAAAGTAATATAGGAAGCCCAAATAACCATGTATATATGTATGCTCACAAGCAGATAAATTGGAAATAAGAGATAGGGAAGGAAACCCTGAAAACTATATCAAGCAGACAAGCACATGAAATTCCAAAAATGAAAACAATACATTATAATTCAGAGATCAAGCTTAAAAATATATTCTCTATTTTCATCACCAACACAATGATGTAGACAATGGCATCGACTAGCAAGGTTTACAGAACTTAAACATCTGGATGAATGACGGCCCTAATTGTTTCATACGAGTTGGCGTGTACCATAATCAGAAAAAGCAATCCAACCATGTATGTGTACTGATATATCACATATGCATGTATGCATACATGCATATGCATAGATATGAACACATTCCCCATTCACAATAGCATTGTACAGCTAAAATGGTTCATATTTGGGTTTCTTTTGGATCAGTATATTATGTATCTTGATGGTGCATGAAAATGTAACAAAAAACAATACAATCAATCATGTCCATGCACACACATGTACACACAATAGGTATGTATATGAATGCAATGAAATAAGGATTTGAAGAACTTACGTACGTAATGCTTCCAAAGATTTGGTGGGGAAGGATCATGGTAATGAGAGATCTAATATTCTGCTATTTGGTGGGAAAACTGTTTCTTTCTCTTTTGTGACTTTGTCTTTTGTTCTTTTTTTCTTCTTTCTTTATGGAAAGCGATCCTCAATATAAGGAAGCAATTGGGAGTTAGTTTTTTCGGGAATTTGTTTTCCAGGATTGGTTCAAAATGTCAAATCCACACAATAGATATATACATGGAAAATTAATATATAGTAAAAAAAGTATTCAGTTGTAGAGTAGTCATTACTCATACTAACTGATTAAACAATAAGTGATTGATAGTAGTTACTTATTTGTTCTTAGCACCCCTCTCCTTTTCTAGTTGTTTAGAGGATTTGAATTTTTCGATACACTTTATTTCAATTTTTGTCAAGTAAATCACCTAATATGAATGTAAATTGGATTCATCAAATGTAAATAAATCTTTACTATTGTATTATGGGTGATTTACTCATCAAAAAATTGAGCATATTACACATATGACATTTGTGTCAATTAAGCCCCTGAATTTTTTTTTTATTTGTGTGTCAATTGAGCCACTGAATTTTATAACTGTATCAATTGAGAACTTATGTAAGTCTTCATTAGATTCATAATCACCCAACCATGTACTACATAATTTCATTCTATTTTATATTTATACTAGTTATTGTCCGTGCCTGAAGGTGACAAAAAAAAAATCAACTAAAAAAAATGAGCATTAGCAAGGGAAAAAAGTGGTGCACATAATGATAATAATAAGTGATGAGGACAAGAATTTTAAATACGGGCCGCCATGACCTTATAGCCTAATAACCCTGATTTGCCTATTGGCCCAAGGGAAGTGTCTCTTGTTAACCCACATCTGGGAGAAGGGGCAAAGCCTAACGAACCAGCACTTTGGCCCAAACCAAAAGAGCAAGGGAAGGAGAAGTCAAACCCTAACTTTTAAAGCGCCCCATCATGCCACGTGTCCCAAAGGACAAGGGGACCACATCTAACACCCATGACAGTTACCCTATTCTACTGGGAGTGGTGGGGTAGAACGACTCAGATATGGTGGTTACAACATCGTCGGCTAGCAGAGGTCTTGGCAGGGCGAGTGATTGTTGATTTTCCTTGCAGTTCCTAACCTCTAAACATCAATCTTTAACATGTGTATGTATGGTATGTGAGCGAAGAGGAGCATCACACTCCCTTGGTGGTGATGTTAAAAGAAAGGGTAAGGAGAAAATAGAATGGTGGAAATGTGATATGCGTGTGAACAAAAGTACTCCTCAATCGCAAGGAGACTTTCGTGGGTCGTGTTTTACTTAGTGGTATTCCAAAGTCGTTTCCACGGGAAATGAAGTAAACCGAGGGGAAGGTGATTTTGAGTAAAAGAAAGTGTAAAATCCTTGCGGTTTGAAAGTTGTTTGGTGAAGTGACGGAAATGAAGTGAAAAGACAAATGCTGGTTAATCCAAGGGGTTACTCCAATGGGAATATCAATTCAACCCAAATCCTTCCTCCAATAGAGCATAGATGAACGATTGATTCGTGGGAAGCTAGGGACGAGATGATGAGGATCTAAGCATAAACCGTGATAAGTCTACGGAATATCAAAGACTCATGATCTCATCCACCCTCTGCCCAGTCAAACCGAACCACCGTACTTTGAGGGAAGGAAAGAAAAAGAGTTGAAATGGCATATCCAAGAGGAGGTCTCCTTTAGATTAGCCAACTAAAAGCTTAGCTACTCATTCTTGAAAGATAAACAACAATTAAATGTGAAGACATTATGAAAAAATAAATGTTAGAACTAAGCATAAACGAAATGCATCAATATAAACGATCTTCGATAAAGAATGAGTGAGTCACGTTCCACCCTTCACGGCTTCGGTGAAGCTCTAGAAAAGTGGAAGAGTTTTACTCCTCTAAGGTAAGAAAGAAGCTCTAACAATGGAAGTAAAATAAAACAAGACTTAAATTAAAAGAAAATAATAATTAATTGGTAGGTATTCCACAACCAAGAGATGATAACACAATAAAAGAAAGCAATACTACTTGGCAGGTATTCGACAACCAAGAGATGATAATATCATAAAAGAAAGTAACAATACAAAGAAAATAATACAAACTTGGACGGTTTCCACAACCAAGAGAAAAGTTAGTAAGCATACAAAGAAAGCAATACCAACTTGGAGGGATGTCCACAATCAGGAGCTCTAGCAAAAATTTATATTCTGCAAGCCACAAAGGAGTGATATTTATAGGCAAAATTTTTACAAACCCCAAGGAATAATATTTACAAACCCCTAAAATACCATTCACAAGCCCAAAGGATGACATTCACAAGTTTCCAAATGTTGTCATTCACAAGCTTTCAAAAATTATCATTCACAAACCTGCAAGATGACATTTGGATTACTTTAATCTCTTTTTGTTTAGAGCTTTAATAATTATCATCTTAGAATTTATAGTCTTGACTCCCCGGTAGTTTGTAGCTTTGACGCATAAAACCCTGAAAAGAACAACAATTAATGCATTATCCTTGATTCACACATTAACTTTAATAGGTCAATTTTGATTAGTTTAACTTTGTTTAACTAACACAATTGACCTATTAATTTAATTAAATCATGTATTAATTAAGATTAATCACACCCCCCAACTTAAACATTACTAGTCCATAGTAATAAATAACAACAGAAAACATCACTTTTGTAGATAACACGATTGCATTTAGCATATGCAGCAAGTCGTTAAACCCCTAGTGGACGAGTTTTGTCTCGTGAAGGTTTCCATTGAAGGTATCTACACACTTTTTTTTTTTTTATGTCCAATATTTAAAGCATATTCTCTCATCTTAATTAGCACTGGAATGTTAAAATCGCTTTGTCCTCTGAATCTGAACTAAACACACATGAGACACATCATAGTTTTAAATGCTATTTTAGAGTATCCACATACACATTTCCTTTCAAAACTCATATGTGTGTGAAATGAACATGTAATTTTAAAAATTTACACAATGGAATCCACATTCACATAGCTATCCAAATTCAGTTTTGATACAAAACTCACCAAGGGTTTCTCTAAAAAATGAATCATACTATGATTATCCTGGCATACTCTCCATGTATATATGTGAGATAGAATAATGTGCTCAAACGAAATATACTCACATATAGTCCAAAAATGAAGCACATGCATAAAAAATTAAACAACATTGACATAATCTCATGAAATGAATGTTAGGGCACTAGATAGCAAAATTAACTTTTCTTAAAAAGTGTACATCCCCCATGCTTCTCTAGACCATTTAGGACTTTCACGGGCTGTAATGAGGTCTTGGGGTGATATTGAGGTAAGGAAAACGAAGGATATAGGATAACAAAGAGAGTTGTTCCGAGTAAATGACCTTTATTTCAAAAAGATCTCCATTTTTATGGGATTTCTAGTCCAATACCATCACTTCACTCTTTGTTTCTATTTCTTTCCTTTCCTTAACATTTTTCCTTTTTTTTTTCTTTTCTTCTCACCCCTTTTCTTCCTTTTCTTGGATTCATCATTTTGTTTTCATTGAACTCCTCGAGTTTTAATATCATTCATCCCTTTTGTTTGAGTTTCTACACCAAACTTCCTTCTCTTCTATGATTATTCATACTCAGCACGAGGAACAACCAAGATAAGATAGATATTTATCATTTTCATTGGTTTGGTCAAATGTATGGTATAGAAATGAATTCAACTAAAGCTCAATCACGGTACTAGGGATAATATTTTCTCAAGAAAAATGCTAAGGCTCAAAATATTCAAAAATGGCCTAAGATCACCTCTACATAAGCATAGGAGAACATTGTACATATCAAGACAAAGTCAATTAACTACCCAAATGCACCTAACCAAAACAAGCATAATGAGATTATTGAACAAATGTGAAATTTGAACAATTGTACCTTGAGTAAATGTAAGTTTCCTCCAACAAGGATTGTCACTAAAGCTCATATGGGTTCCTACTCATCTCCACTATTCATGTCAAGCTCAATCCGTAAATTGTCAAAATTACAAGTTCATGGTGCATTTATGGTTGAGTTCAAAAGCAAACAAGTATGTGATACTCTTAGCAATAGAATAAACTTCTATAATGTGCTCATGCATTTAAAGTTCAAAATGAAGATCAAGTAATCACAAATTCGACAACAATTAGAGTTGGGGAATATAGTTCCATATTGGATATTTTTCACAAAAATTGTCCAATTTTTTTTTTCACATTTCCAACTTATTCTATACAAAAAGTGGTGGAACATGTAAATGGTGCACCTCACCCCCCAACGTGAACTATGCATTGTCCTTAATGTACAAAGAATCATGCAATGAAAGTAATATGGGAGATGAGATACCGTTTTTTTTAATATTAAATAAAATTCAAAGTTATTAACATACCATTTTTTAAAGGATAAATGAGTATGTAAATATATATATTTTTTTCGAACATTAAATAAAATTCAAAATTATTAACACACTCATTTATCTATGAAAATTGAAAGAAGACTAGATGCACCAATTGAACTTGAAAGACTATGGCGTCTCAGGAACAAGTCCCTATCCACGCAACAGGTTGATATTTTAGGACATTCCTTACTCGGCCCACATCTTTATTTTTGCACATCTAATAACAAGATATTTATACTTTTTACAAACACTCAGACCATTTACCTTCATCCTCAAATACACATTTTTTCACAGCTTTGTCAAAAGAAGAAAAAAATCTAATTTGAGTCATCGTTTGCGTCTATGTCATTATTAGTGACCCTTCCAACTTCTTGTCGCACATAACGTGTGAGTCCCGGAGTGGCATAGGATGGCGTGTCAGAAAAATTCTTACTCTGCCCATACACTATCCAGTTTAATCGATCGGTCACACGACTCAAAATTGGTTCAGAACACTGATTATGTTTTTTCATGTAAAATATTCTACCACATTGATAACAAGCACCCAGTCGTTTGGAATGACGACGTTTAGCAAAAGAACTTCTGCCACACAATGGTTTTGCTTGTTGCTCTCGGATTTCAATTTTTCTCACATCTTTTGCTTTTCTCATTATTACAGCATGCACATCAGATGAAAAAGTGTACAAAATGCTTAAACTAAACCAAAAATATTTATTATCCATACTTGCTAAACTACAGACACCCTATCCGGTTCTTTAATGTCTACCAGTCACAAAGACAATTGAAGCTGCATTCGACACAATCATAATAAAAAATACTGTAAACATACGCAAATATAAAACTGAAACAAACTGAAACTATAGATCACAACACCCCCCAACAAACTGAAACTATTTCCCAAATGATTCGAATTTACCAGAACTGCAAATAGAGTTAGGGTTTGAGAATTCGAGATCCGTTCATCTGCCAAAACCTATAAAGAAAATACTCAATTTGATTATCATTCTTCGAGATAAGGGTTTCGGCTAGGCTGGGAATCCTTCAACCAAAGTGCAGCTAGAAGAAGAACAGTCATGTATAAATACAAACATATAATGAAAATTATTAGACAAATGACTGAGTCTTCTGGAAATATGGTCATGGATTTGCAAGGGGTGAGTTATTTTACAGAGAACAGAGAAAAACGAAGAAGAAGAAGAAGAAGAAGAAGAAGAATAAGAAAAAGAAGAAGAAAAAAGAAAGAAGAAAGAAGAAGAAGGAAGTAGGAGGAGGCCAACACCGGTGGACGAAAAAAAGAAAAAAGTTGGAGGCCTAAAAAATGCGTCTCAGATTTTTTTTTATAAGTGTCGGTAGGAAACGAATATTCGCGTAGGAATATTCTTTTTTTTTTTTAAAATGTGTCAGCAGGAAACGAATATTCGCGGAGGAATATTCTTTTTTGTTTTAATTTTTTTTTAAGCAGGAACGAATATATGCAAAAGAATATTCTAGATTAAACATTGGTATAACATGCAAATGGTGCACCTCACCCCCTAATTTTATTCACGCATTGTCCTCAATGCACAAGATGATATGAAATGTAATAGACTATAGAAAGATGAGTAGGGATAGAGGACACATCGCATTGGAGCTTTTGACAAAATACCAACATTTGAAGCTAGGAAAAATAAAACTATACAACAAAAAAAAGTAAGTGACATGAAATAAAGAAAAAAAAATAACATAAATAGATAAAGACAACTGTACATATAAATACTACCTACTCCTTCACCAAATTCGAATACACTGGATCAATTAAATTCTCTTCCACCATTTGCTCTTCAAAACTCTCAAAGAATGACTTAAGTTTTTGGCATTGACCTTGAATATTTGGCCATCTTTAGGGTTTGTGATTTTCACCACTCCATTGGGGTAGGCCACCTTGACAAGATAGGGGCCATCCCACCGGAATCTTAACTTCCCTTGGAAGATGGAGAGATGAGAGTTATATAAGAGCATTTTTTGTCCGAGCTCAAACGACTTCCTCGTGATGAAATTGTCATGAAAAACTTTAGCCCGTTCTTGAAAATTTTAGAGCTCTCATACGCATCTCTTCGGATCTCATCCAATTAATTCATTTCCAATTTTCTCTGCTCTCCAGCCATTCTCAAGTTAAAATTCAAGGTTTTTATGGCCCAGTAGACCTTGTGCTCCATTTCAACCGACAAATGGTAAGCTTTTCCATAAACTAGCCGGTAGGGAGACATGCCTAAAACAGTCTTATAGGCAGTACGATATGCCCATAAGGTATCGGTCAACCTGTCTGACCAATCCTTCCTACTTGGGTAAACCGTTTTTTCTAGAATATTTTTAATCTTCTTGTTGGTTAGCTCAGCTTGGCCATTGGTTTGTGGGTGGTATGCAGTGGATACTTTATGTGTAACGCCATATTTAAACATTAATGATGCAAATGACCAATTACAAAAATAGGATCCACCATCCACCATCACTAATCATTGTACGAGGCATCCCAAATCTCGAGAAAATGTTCTCCTTAAGGAACTTGACTACAACCCGGTGGTCATTAATCTTGGTTGAGATAGCCTCTACCCACTTGGACACATAGTCCACCGCCAGAAGAATATATAGGTAGCCAATCGACATGGGGAATGGACCCATGAAATTGATGTCCCAACAGTCAAATATCTCAATGACAAGCACAGGAGACAGGGACATCATATTTCAACGGGTTACACTACTCAATCGTTGGCATCTGTCGCATGTCTTGCAATATAAAATACAGTCCTTAATAAGAAAAGGCCAGTAGAAACCTGACTGAAGAATTTTGGGTGAGATTTTCTTTGCCGAGAAATGTCCACCACAGGCTTGGGAATGACAGAATGCAAGGACGTTCCGCTGTTCATTTTCAGGCACACATTTTCTCATGATCTGGTTTGGACAATACTTGAACATGTACGGATTGTCGAAGTAAAAATACTTCACGTCTGCCATAAATCTCCTTTTATCTTCAGGGCTCCACTGTGACGGTATTTGTCTTGTTGCAAGATAATTACAAATGTCAGCATCCAAGGACAAACATAATGAATTGACAGTAAATGCTCATCAGGAAAAGAATCAGGGATGAGAATGTGTTCATCGGCCTCTTGCACCACTAATTGTGATAAATGGTCCGCCACCACGTTCTCCACTCCTTTCTTGTCTTTGATTACCAGATTAAATTCTTGAAGTAGGAGGATCCACCGGATAAGTCTTGGTTTGACATCCTGCTTAGACAATAGATACTTCAAAGCAGAATGATCAGTAAAAATAACTATCGGTGAACCAATGATGTAAAACCGAAATTTATCTAATGCAAATACTACTACTAGCAACTCTTTTTCTGTGGTGGTGTAATTCATTTAAGCTTCATTAAGAGTTTTACTAGCATAGTATATTACATATGATCTATTATCCTCCCTTTGACCCAGCA
>CM042186.1:1076666-1116395 GCA_023539305.1 Ilex asprella | reverse complement strand
ACCACCACCACCACCACCACCATCGTCATCTTATTTTTATATTTATTATCATTACCAGTATCATCCCATTACCAGTGTCAGCACCCACCACCACTTATCGCCACCAGCCACCACTTATCGCCACCAGCCACTGTCACCTACCCCACCACACCTACCACCACCACCACCATCTATCATCACCAGCCACTACAACCATCTACTGTCACCTTCCTCCACCACGCTTACCACCGCCGTCATTCGCCACCACCTAATACACTATCGCTTAGAAGCACCCATTGTCGCCCACCACCACCATCATCATTGTCCACCACCACCATTATCTTCCCACTACCACCACTACTAACCACCATCACCGTCGTCCACCACCACCACCGCCACTACCATCTTCATCACTCAAAACTGAGTATCACGGTCGTCGCCTTATCCACCACAACCATCACCGTCTCCCATCATCACTATTGTCACCCACCACCATTACCAACGTTGACCATTTTTGTTATTACTCTGTGCCTTCAGGCATAAAAAATAACTAATAATGTTCTATTACTAATCATAATCATAATAACATTACACACACGCAGAGAGAGAGAGAACACATGCCATGGCTGCTAGTGAGTGTTAGGTTTAATATAGTAATAAACAATTATTTTTCGATGTTATAAATTTTACTTTAGTTTATTTGTGACCATTAATTTGTTAATGGTCACAAATAAAATATAGTTTATATAACAAAATAAATATTTATATTATACAATTCTATACATGTCTTTTTTATTAATTGAAATAAGGTATATATAAGATTAAATAATTTTTTTTTGATATCATAATTGGACCTGTTTAGCTATGCATGTATGTCAACAAGTGATTGAAATTGTTTTGTGTGTCTCCTCTTGATAGAGATCAGTCCCTGACATAAAATATAATTAGAAGTCTAGAGGTGGGGGTTAAAAGAGGTTGACACACGTGTTTATGCTAAGGATAATCGAAGGGGGTGAGTAGGACAAGTAGATGAGATGGAAAGAACTTGAGCAGTCTATTAACAAAGGGACGAACCAATTTGGCAGAGGGTATGTGAAAAATGCTTTCACCAGCCAAAAAATCATCATGTGCAGTGGGCATTTATAACACAGTGGCTGGGCAGATTGGGCTACCAAAAGGGCTGTCTGCCGCGACCCCGTATCACCCGTGTGAACCCATAACCGTCTCAACTGCAACGATACTAGTGGTCGTTAACACGAGTCATACATCCCAACATTAACTAGGCAGATGTGATATTTCCCCAAACGCAATCTGGACGTGACCCCAAGGAAGGTGCAACAGCTAAAGCGAAAGAGGGCTCCTAAGGTCCATGACTGCTACCGGTCACCATGGGACCATGACTTTGAAAGGGCCATATCCACGATGCCCCCAGTGCATTTCTACCCGGGTTTCTTCTTTGTCTCTCTAGACCCTTCCTCAAGACTTTTGTTGAGGTGCCCAATAAAGGAAACTCACATAGTTTTGGTCTTTCAACCACTAATCCACATACTACATCATCTCATATGTTGATTCAAGCCAATAATTTCAATTGCTTTAGGAGTCTTTTCAGATCCTAATCAAGCATATCCCAGTGGATAGTGAGCCATACACTGGGAGACCTGCTAGAGCAGAGACTAAACCTTCGAAACCTTACCCCAGCCCGAGATTGACAATTGTGTTCATCCGCCCTAATTGCTCAATTCTCCTTTGAGGAGGGTCATACTCCTCTGTCCCTAGGTGGGGACACCTCTTAGTCTAGTAAGTCTGTCGAGTAACGACATCCAATAAGTTGATGATACAATTCTCGCAACAAGGGAGGCGAGCCTCGCCAAGGTTGCCCCTACACTTATGCGATTCCACTTCTTTCCAACTTTGGTGAAAGGTCAATTTTGCCACTTCCAATACGATGGAGATGTATTTCACCCTGATGATGTATTGTGCTTAAGGGTGTCGTGCCTAGGGGCGTTGCACATAGGCATCACATCTTTGTTGTCGTGCCTAGGGCGTTGCACCTTGGGTGTCACGCTTGTCACTGTTATCTATACCAATCCAATTGGACTCTGTCAGCCCTCATTTCCATGTCAACTAATAATTGTTGCTGCTTATCCTGTTATGGTGTAATCCTCTCAAACACAAATTTTTTAGACTCCAACTTCAAATGATTGCAATTATCGATAAACAACACACATCAGATAAATTATGACTCACTTGTTCAATAACTTTCAATACAGTTCACTATGTAGAAAGTATTAAAAAAATTTCAAGACAAGGAGAAGAAGCGTGTATTTCTAAACAAAGTTAACATCAAAAGGTGATAAAAATAAATAAACCATGAACCTCAAAGTTCTGATTCAATTACTAATTATATACATATAATCAAGTAGAACAAGGTAAAAGTAAGTAGATGCTAGCATAGAGAATTAAATTGACCTGTTTGTCTGCTTGTAATGAACAAACCAATATGATCACATAAGTTAAATTATCATTATGATCAGATAAGTTACATTATCATTAGATCTATCAATTTTTTTGTGACTTTTCCAATTGTTCCCTTCTTCTTTGAGTAATCATGTCAGGAATCAAAATATTAATCGTTCACTTGATAGAATGGATGAAAAAATAGAAGGAAAGAAAATAGGAATACAGTTCACTGTGTAGAAAGCATTAAAAAAATTCCAAGACAAGGAGAAGAAGCGTGTATTTCTAAATAAAGTTAACATCAAAAGGTGACACTTTAATATAATAAAAATAAATAAACCATAAACCTCAAACTTCTGATTCAATTACTAATTATATACATATAATCAAGTAGAACAAGCTTAAAGTAAGTAGATGCCAGCATAGAGAATTAAATTGACCTGTTTGTCTGCTTGTAATGAACAAACCAATATGATCAGATAAGTTAAATTATCATTAGATCCATCAATTTTTTGTGACTTTTCCAATTGTTCCCTTCTTCTTTGAGTAATCATTTCAAGAATCAAAATATTAATCGTTCACTTGATAGAATGGATGAAAAAATAGAAGGAAAGAAAATAGGAGAGGCACACTTCTACTATCATAAGAGAGAAATATTCATACCATATATTATATTTGGTAAAAAGGATGGAAAGAATGAGAGATTGGTTTTATCTTTTTTTAATTTTTTTATGTTTGATATGGATAGAAAAATATAAGAAAAGGAAAAGTATACATAAGTTTTATCATTATATCTACAATTAACTTATCTATAAATAGTTAAAAAATCCATGGAATATATGTATGTCAAAGGGTTTAAAGGCAGGGGCGGAGCCAGATATCCATCTTAGTGGGGGCAAAAATATAAGCAAAAAACTTAACCAAATGATATTTAAAAAAAAAAAAATCTTTTCAAACCTCCATTAAAGACGATTGAATTGAAGGTTATTTTTGAAAAGCATTAAGATCTAAAATTTAACAATTACGTAAAAATCAAGATATCAATATCAATCTAGACGATATTGTCTTTGGTAAATATGTATGCGTAAGGATATTTTATATTTATTTTACTCAATTAAAATATATGTTTTTGTAGATTAATTAAGGGAGCGAGTTCACCATTGACCAAAAAAAAAGTGGACCATTGACCTATCAAAAATAAAAACAACTAGGGCACTATATAAATTTCTAAGAATTTATGGGGGCAACATATAAACTTTTGAATTTATGAGGGACAACATCCTTTAAAGTTTTGAACCTATGATAATATAAAGACTTTTGCTCAAAATTCAGTGGGGCAACTGCCCCAGCTCTTTACACGTAGCTCTGCCCCTGTATAAAGGTAAACAATCTACGTTTGAATACGTGCGATAATTATTTTTTCAAATTTTCAGTACTATACAAAACAACATTTTGAGACCGATCATTATAAGAGGTCATTGAAAGCGTAACTTTTGGTACGAAATGGTCAAAAAAACCATCTTAAAGTTGGTTAGAAAGGAAAAATAGATATGAGCGTATGGACTTCTAACAAAGTAGAAGAAACTTACCAGACAAAACAGGTTGAATCCCATTTAGCACTATAGAGATGGCCAAGAGGGGGGTTAGTTCCGAGACTGCCTCGGCAACAGTTGCACCTTCGGTGAAAGCATAGCTCATGACATGGCGCAAGGCAAGCACAACAATGGCGCAAATCATTGCGATAATGAAAGAGCTCAAAGTCACCATCACAACGGCAAATGCAGCTGATTTGGGATGCCCCGCACCAAGCTCATTGCTGACCCTTACACTGCCATAAAAAAAGAAACTTTAGTTTTAAATCTTTGTGACAATTTTTCCTTTTATACAGAATATAGTTCAAGACATATCCGAAAGTCTCCCGAAATATGATCACAACTAACAAGAGACCTATTCAAGGAAACAAACTGCTTAATCTTCTCAAGGGAGTGAAAAATAAGCTTCTGTGCAGCTTTTCACCAATCATACTAAATGTAAATCTAATTGAAAATAGGCAAAGCCGAGTTTAAGGGGAAAGAAAGGGTGAATGGCTTCATCAGTGACTAACCTTGCAGCTGCATTGAACCCAACAGCTATCATGAACACCCATCCCAGTATAGTCTGGCTGTAGAAATAAATTTTTTTGTCAGAGAACCACTGTTTCAGTGCAGTAGATATACCTTTTTTCTGATTCAGTGCAGTAGATATACCTTTATATCATAAGCACAATTTCTTGTAGATTCATAGAATTTGTATATCAGTATAAATTTACCCCTTTCATAATGTCTAGCACCTATGCGACTGTTGTTCTATTGTGACCTTTGAGTCACATAAATAATTTCTCCGCATTCAGGATTAAAACTATGCTTGAGCCAAGTAGAAAATAAAAAAGAAAGAAAATGAAAAATTGAAGGGGTGGAAAGACAAATCCAGAACCAAATTAACTGTTAATTGCAGCTACCTAGTCCCCCCGAGGTCCCTACCGCAATGATGAAAGTTATTTCTTATCTACCTAACCTGTATGCAAAATGCATACATTAGTTCAAGAGAGTGGCGATTATTAGACTAACCATTCCTTAGTCATTTCACTTTCATTCTCCTGTTGCTTGTTATTAACAAAAAAAATGTGCCTATACAATTTATATTATAGAGAATGGATCTACTTTGGACAACTATCTCTCGAGGTTTAGCTTCGACCCTAACGAGAAAATAAAACGGATCATCTAAGATCAAGTAAATATAACTTTAAGATTATGTATTGTTTAGATCAAGAGATAACATTTTCTCATACCAAATAGCGAGGGAGTCCAGTGCCACTTCAGGATTTGGAAGCAACCCAGCAATTAAAACCAATATTTGAAAGTACCAAGTCTCCAAACACAACATTATAGCCGAGGAAACCGATAATTTTAAGAAATCCCACAGTCCAGAAAATGCAAGGACACTAAATCCCCTCCAAGTATGCTTGCACCGATCACTAACCAAAATGTACACAAATTGTGCCACCACTATGATCCACCATGATAAGCTCAATACCAGTGCTGCACCCAATAATCCCCACCCAAATTTGAACAACACTAGCCATGTCAATAAAATGTGTACAACCAATGTGGCTGCTGCAATATAGGCACTAGGGTTCACAATACTCTGTGCTTGAAGGAATTTTTGGATTGGGAAATTGGCTGCATATGCAAATATTTGTGGGATGAGACCATAGGTGAACAATGCTGCGGCCGAGGCGATTGAGGGTGATTGGCCTAGTAAGATCAAGAAGGGCTTGGTGAATATGTAGAGGATCATAAGGATTAACCCAGTTGTCATGAGGAGGATTGTTGATCTTTGAAGGTATATTCCTAGCATTTCATATTTTTGTGCTCCATATGCTTGGCCACACAATGTCTCAACTGCACTTCCCATTCCAAGCTGCAGGTAGAAACCATCACAGTGACATCAATTATGATTGTTTGTGGTTGTGTTCATTAAATATGAATTCATATGTGCAAGTTTATAGTTTCAAAAAGGGTTTAGATTGATCAAAAAGAAGAATCTACTTCCACAAATATATCATAGGACTTGTACACAAGATTCAAAAGGCGATAAAAGTGTATGTTCTCTCTCTCTCTCTCTTCCACTTTTCTGCAGGGCAATTTAAAGTTTTGTGATAGTTGATATATTAGAGATCATACTAAGTGACAGAAACAAGATGTATTCCCATGAAATACTATTGATTTTAGGAGAACAATGATAAGTAGGACGACAGAGCCTCTCCCGATCTATTAAATGGAAATCAGCTTGATATTGATTCAAATCCAATTGGTGTGTGAGATATAAACGAGTTATTGAAATGAAAAAGAGGAATTATATCTCTCCCTCGGTTATATATAGAGTATGCAACTGTATATACATGCTCACAAAAATTTGTATATCTACTTATGCATGCACACTAATAATTATTAACACCTATTTTGATGTTGTTTACTATACCATGACACCGTAGGCAAAAAGTTGGACACCATTGTTGCCAAGAGAGGAAGCAGCAAGTTCAAGATTGCCGAGATGGCCGCAGAAGATCTGGCTGGACATGGAGGTAACATTGTTGAGTAAGTAAACAATAACTGCCGGAGCTGCAAGTCGGAAGAGTGTATTTAGTTCTAGGCTCCCAGCTCGCCGGAGACGCTGGAAGTGCGATAAATTTGAGTCGGATAGTACGTCCTCGAGCTCGGAGTTTGGCTCCTCCGGGTTGGTCTGTAATATGGGTTGGTCGAGGCCACCACCTTGAGAATACTCCATTCTATCTTTTCTCCAGTGGCTCTTGCCCTTCGCTAAATACTGACCTTTGCACAGCGAGTGGTTGGAGTTCTTTAACAAAAAAAAAAACACACACACACACACCATCACGGTAACCTTTCTTTAATAATTATATGAAACATTAATAATTAACCATAATCAAATTATGATGGTAAACAATATTTGGAAAATATCGATTTCAGATTTTTTTTCTTTCGTCCCACAAAATTTACACTACATTGTGGGCAAAGGGATCCCGGTGAAAGAGATGAGATTCAAGTCCATGTCTAATGCGAAGTGTGATGAACCTTACCCACTGAATTATCCGCTTGTTCACGCAATAGACTTCAGTTAAATAATTTTTATTTTAATTCCAAAGAAGTGTTATATTACCCTTAATTTATTTTTCAAAAAATGAGTCAAAAACATATAGTTATCATTTTTATAGTCAAAAAAATATAGATCTCTTCCATTACCACATCTTTAATATTTCATTTTTACTTTATATCTACAAGAAAAATTAGAAGCCAGACACTCCTCGTGGTGGGACTGGGACATCTTTTATTTGCTGTAAATGAAAGAAATGGGGACAAAGAGGCAAGGCACACATAATTAAAAGTGGGTCCAATATTTGTTGACATCGACAATGGCCTATCTTGTCCTCATCGAATAGTTCAAAGTGTAAGTCCAACCGATTAGCATGTCACAGAGTAGCTTCTTCTCGATTATTCTGCAAAGGTCCCTTCTTTTTTCTTGTCCACCAATTAGTCCAATCGATTTTTTGGCTTCATCAACCATTCAGTATTCGAAAACTACTTTGAGTTCCGATTAATCTAGATTCGAGTCGGGTAGGACCACAAGGGCGGCAAAGCTCTCCCTACCGAGCGCAGCTGCGTTCCCAAGATTCGAACTCGAGACCTTGGTTAAACTAGAATAATCTCTCATCAACTGATCTAACGCTCGTTGGTGACAAACTTCTGTTTACTCCTTATCATTTATTGCATTTGCACATAACCTTCATGTGGATTGAAATTGACACATAACCCCATTATGGTTGTTGGACAAAAATGAACTATTACAGTCCCGTTTGGTAACGTTTAAATTTTTCGTTTTTCGTTTTTATTTTGATATTTAGAGAAAACAAGAAAAAAAAACTCGTTTGGTAACCGTTTATATTTTTCGTTTCTATCATCGTTTGATAAACGAGGGCGCGATTTTCAAAAATCAAAAAAAGTCATTTTTTATTTATGTTTTTCGTTTTTCAAAATCGAAAAACGGAAACGTTACCAAACGGGGCCTATATTTTCTGTTTAAATTAATTGGGTGTGTGAAACACATGAATGAGTGTAATCTAAAAAGACCAAAACAACCTCATCTCCCTCCTCCCTTTTTTCTGCACTCCACACAAAATCTCCTATCTCTCTTTCTCTCTCCCGTCAACAACCATAACCACCACTAATAACCTCCTCTTTTCGACAGCCACTGTAATCCACATCCATTCTCTCTATCTATCTTGCCCCCTCTCTCTCACACGGAGGCACACATATACACACACATATAGAGAGAGGGAGAGGTCTCCCCACTCTGTCAACAGTCACGTCCACCATTACCTGATTACTCTTTTTGACAGCCTCGGTCAAGCCTAAATCAAATACCCCACCAACCAAAACCTTTGAACTTCATTCAAGTAAACTTGAACAATGCAAAACAAGTCCATAAAGTCAAAGAAATTCACTAATCAAAACTCAATTTTTTTTTTAAAAAAAGTTCACGTTGATTCAATATATCTATGTACGTGTATATATCATATATATACATAAGCATGCTCACAAATATACATATGCATGCTCACAAAATTTTGTATATCTACTTATGCATTCATACTAATAATTATTAACACCTATTTTGACGTTGGTTATTGATGGGACTTTAGGCAGCTCAACAACTCCCAAACTGACATATGGATAGTTATAACCATTATGGAACTCAAAGGACGTCTGGGGATGGCGCCGAGCAGTAATGTCTCAGAGGAGCCAGGTGTATAAGCTGGGACCATCATTTAATGAAGACGTGACTGCTCATTAATGAGGACTTAAGTGGCTGTGACAGAGCTATTAATGAGCATTTGCATTCTTGAGAACCAAATTGACAGTCATAATTACAAAGCATTAATGGTCATTACGCCGACCAGATGTCATCGGAAAACCCTGATGTACTATTTTCCAAGCATTAAACATTCGAGAATAGGTTTTAAGCGCCGATTAGATGGACTTAAATGACCGGAGATAGGGTCATAAGTGCTCGACATGCCCCAAGCAGTCATCCTATTGCCCGAGTGAACCAATCATAAGAATCTGAGTGGAGAGCACTCATTACGCATGGATAAGAGTGCAAATTATTATATGTTGAGATGAGACTCCAAACCCTTGTACTCATTACTAGTCCAGGTATAAATACTCCTAAAAAAATGAACAAAGGTACACAAACTGAAGTGAGAAAAATATGGTGCTAAAGCCTCTAACATTAGCTGACTTACGTTTGGAATGGGATAAGCCGGGTTTTCACCCGGCCCCTTTCCTAACCTCTTGGTTGTTTCAGGTTCACCATCCAGAAGATCGCAATCCGTACTCATTGCATGGGAATAAGTGTCGAGATAATGACTCATCGGCTTCATGTGGACCCATCCTTCAAACCTGTAAGACAGAAAGATCGAGGAACGGTGCCCCATCACGCAAAGGCAATTGATAAAGAGGTGGATAAGTTGATGGGGGCGGGCTCCATCAGAGAAGTGCAGTTCCCCCAGTGGTTATCCAACACGGTGTGCACAAAAGAAAAAATGAGGGAAATGGCAAGTTTGCGTGGATTTCACGGACTTGAATAAAACATGTCCCAAGAACGAGTATCCATTGTCAAAGGTCGATCAGCTTGTAGATGCGATTGCGGGCCACGAACGTATCTCCTTCATGGATGCTCGGTTAGGTTATCATCAAATTCCCTTGCATTAACCAGATCAGGAGAAGACAACGTTCATTACACCCTGAGTGATCTATTGCTACATGATAATGATGTTCGGGCTTAAGAATGCTGGTGCTACTTATTAGCGCCTGATGAACAAGATTTTTAAGCAACAACTCGGCATCACCATTGAGGTTTATATTGTTGATATGCTAGTAAAGAGAAAAAAAAGTTCTGATCATCTCTGGGACTTCGGAACAGCATTCGCAATGCTTCGGAGATACAGGCTAAAGCTGAATGCCTCAAAGTGCACCTTCATGTAAGCTCGAGCAAAATTTTGGGGTACTTGGTCACACATAGGGGCATAGAAGCCAACCCCGAGCAGGTGCATGCCGTGTAGAGTATCTAGGCGTCGAAGACTACTAAAGACATTCAGAAGTTGACCGAAATACTAGCTGCCCTCAACCAATTCATCTCGAAGTCCTCGGATAAGTACAAACCATTCTTCGCCATGCTAAAAGGGGAGGCTAAAAGGGCTTGGGTTGAGGAATGTGATCGGGCATTTTAGAGGATTAAAGAATACCTAAGGTCCCCCTCACCTTGTATGTCCCAATAGAGGGAGAATTGCTAAACCTCTACTTGTCTGTGTCAGAAGGAGCTATTAGTGGGGCTTTGGTGAGGAAACATGAGGGGATTCAAAGGCCTATTTACTTTGTGAGCAAAAATTTGCTTGATGCTGAGACCAAATACCTACCGATGGAAAAGCTCATACCTAGCATTGGTAGTCTCAGCAAAGAAACTCAAGCACATAATATAGAAGTCTTGATCGATCGGCCCCTCCAGTCCATACTTCATAAAGCCGACATGTCCGGAAGGGTTTCCAAGTGGATTGTGGAGCTCGGGGGAGTTTGAAATAAGGTACAAACCCCGTACTTTCATCGAAGGGCGGATTCTTGTCGATCTTATTGTCGAGTTCTCTACGTCCGAGCCTCCATAAGAAGTGATAGCTTTTGGCGATAACGTTTGGAACCCACATATAGATGGATCCTCAAACGCAAGGGGGTAGGAATAAGTGTGGTACTGGCCAGTTTTGGAAGATTCACACTGAAGCGAGCTATCAGATTGGGAATCAAAGTATCTAATAATGAGGCCGAGTATGAGGCGATATTGGCAAAACTTGATAGTGCATACTCAGTCGGGTTAGACGCCTCCACATTTTCTGCGACTCCCAGTTGGTAATAAATCAAATCAATAAAAATTTTGAGGTTCGGGATAGCAAGATGAAGGCACATCATCAGAAGGCAAAGTCGAGGATCGGGAAGTTAGGGAAGGTGGAAATATCCCAAATTTCAAGAGATCATAATACCCATACCGATGCATTGGCATGTCTCGTCTCGGCATTGGCCTCAAAGGTTACTCAGCGTATTATCATTGAAAATCAGGAGAGTTTGACTTTAGGCGGCTCAGCAGCCCCCAAACTGACATATGGATAGTTATAGCCGTTATGGAATTGATAGGACGCCGGGGGATGGCGTCGAGCAGTAATGGCTAGAGGAGCCAAGTATACAGGCTAGAGCCAATATTTAAAGAATACGTAATTGCTAATTAATGAGGACTTGAGTGACTGTGAGAGAACTATTAATGAGCTTTTGCATCCTCGAGACTCAAATTGGCAGTCATAATTGCAAAGCATTAATGGTTATTACGCCCACCAGATGTCCTCGAGAAACCCTGATGTACTATTCCCAGAGCATTAAACATTCGGGAGTAGGTGTCAAGCGCCGATTAGATAGACTTAAATGACCAGGGATAGGATCATAAGTGCTCGGCATGTCGCAAGCAGTCATCATATCGCCCGAGTGAACCAGTCATGAGAATCTGATTGGAGAGCACTCATTACGCATGGATAAGAGTGCAAGTTATTAAATGTTAAGATAGGACTCCAAACCCTTGCACTCATTGGTAGTTCAAGTATAAATACTCTTTCGAAAGATGAATAAAAGTACGCAAACTGAACTGAGAAAAATACTGTGCTAAAGCCTCCAACGTTCGCTGACTTAAGTTTCAAAGGAGATAAATCAAGTGTTCACCCGGTCCCTTTCCTAACTTCTTAGTTGTTAGAGGTTCACCATCCGAAAGATCGCTATCCGTATTCATTGCAAGAAATCTCCCGTATAGTTACTATACCATAACACCATAGGGAAAAAGTTGGACACCATTGCTGCCAAGAGAGGAAACATCAAGTTGGAGATTGCCAAGATGGCCACAGAAAATGTGGGTGGACGTGGAGGTAACACTGTTGAGCAAGTAAACAATAACTGTCGGAGCTGCAAGTCGGAAGAGGGTATTCAGTTCTAAGCTCCCGACTCGTCGCAGACGCCTGTAGTTTGTTAAACTTGTGTCAGATAGAACGTCTTCGAGCTCGGAGTTTGGCTCCTCCTATTTGGTCTGTAGTGTGGGTTGGTCGAGGCCACCATCTTGAGAGTACTCCATCCTATCTTTTCTTCGCTGGCTCTTGCCCATCACCAATAAATTTTAGTAGCATGTACACGCATGTTTAATTATAAATACTTAAATTACAAGTAAATTACATTTTATCTTTCTGAACTATTATTCTTATTTTACTTTGTACATTTAACTATAAAATTTCTTATACTGCACCCTAAAATATCAATTTTGTTTCATATCACTCCAATATATAATGACAAACTTGAAAATTTTTCAAATAAGGGAGAAAAACTCTAAAGAGCTTCTTGTTAAGTGTCTAGTACCACATTAACTCTAAAGAGCTTCTTGTCAAGTGTCTAATACCACTTTATTTTACTTCTTTTGCAACCAAATGATTGTTGGGAAGAAAAAGAAAGTCGGTTAAAGGAAGAAAATTTGGAGCTTAAGAAGGGCAAAATCATAGATATGTATATTTTTTTTGATCTGCATATATGTTATAGACAATTACTTATTGACAGTATAAACCACTTATATGTGCCTTTATTGTCAAAAAATTGACGTTCGTTATCAATTGAAGTGATATAAAATAACATTGATATTTTATGGTGCAATATGAGAAATCTTATAATTGATGGTACAAAGTGAAATAAGGATAATAATTCAATGGGTAAAATATAATTTACCCACTCTTCAATAATTTGAACTTTTGGGATAAATAATTGATTAACAAAATAATTATTTGTTTCATTTATAAGAAGTCACTACCATCACCACAAAAAAAAAAAAAAAAACACTTTCTGGCATGTGTTCCACTATATATTACTTGGTGGGATGATGTTTTATTTGCTATAGAATTGATACAAATCAAGACAAGTAGGCCCCCGTATTTTATTCCTTAGTTTGTGGTCAATCAACGGTCATCCTCAGTCAAATTGGGAGAATCAAAAAATAATTTGAGTTCAATAATGTTTTTAGCGAAAGCTGGTTAGTGGTGACGTCAAAGTTAGACCCAAATTTAGCATTTAGATAAGGTTACATGTTGAATTATAAATATTTAAATTATATATTTTTCAATAGTTTAAATTTTTAGAAAGATTGTTAATTAACAAAATAATAATTAGTTTTATTTGTAAAAAATCACTCCCACCACCAAAAAAATAATAATAATAACTTTCTTGCATGTGTTATGGATAAGGTCCCATCTTCATAAAAGTTGAACGATTTATTAGTTATGGGTGATCGAGATACATAGTTGGAAGCCAACCACTCACCTTGATGGGATGATGTTTTATTTGCTATTTAAATGAGACAAATCAAGACAAGTAGGCCCCCATGCTTTATTTCTTGGTTGACCTGACAATCGTGTCGAATGAAACAGTTTTGTGTCGGGTAGAACGAGTTTATGTCAAAAAATTCTCCATCCATACCTCATTCGTTTATATAAACGAGTTTAATTATCACACTCATACACGAATCGTTTATTAGACGGGTTATCCGATACAACCCGTGTGTTACCCTCTAAATAAGGAAATATGCTAGAGTATTTCAAGTCCACACGAAAAATTATCAACTCGTCATATATTACACATGTTTGACATGTTTACTATAACAATAAATCATGACTTTGCAAAAAAATAAAGATAACAAATAAACATTAAATGACTATTAAATTTGAATGAGTCTGAAAAATGGAAAGTGTGAGATGAGGTAGAGGCAGAGAAACCTAACTTTTTTTTAAAAAAAAATTATAGTACTAATGTTAACGGGTTAAACGAATTGAAACAAGTTTATGGGTTAAACACGAAACTGATTCACTTATTTCACGGGTCTGTCGTGTTAACCCGTTAACCACTCGAACCCGTTAAGACTATACTCAAATTCGTTAAATCCGTGTTGAATTCGTATCAATTTCACGAATCGTGTCTAAAATTGTCGGGCCCGCTCCTTAGTGTGTGGTCATTCAACCACTCCATGTTTTATTTGCTATTTAATTGGATTTTTTTATGGAGATTTTCATTAGGCATCTGTTGAATGGATTCTTGGCATTAGCTCCCTGTGACAATTCCTAAAAGTGTCTATTATTTTCAAATGACTTTGGACCAAGAATTACTATCGATGAGTGCGGTGCAACTAACACTTTACGACTGATGCTATTGCATAAATGAGTTCAAAAGTCAGTAGTGCTATTAGCTTTCAAAAAAGGAGGTAATTCTTTATCCGCCTACTTACTTTTTGTTATGACGGCCTATTATGCATGGTTGGGCCCGTCTTTTGCTTGGATAAGGGATTTTCAATACTTTATTGGTTTGGACTTTTGTTGAATATTGATTTGACTACTTAATTGATAAATGGTTGTTTTAGTCAAACATGAACTTTGGTGATTGAGTTTCAAGTCTTTTAAGAGTTCTTTTTCCACATAAGGTGTACAAGGCAGCAACGTGGTCTTTGGCCATTATAGACAGGGGCGGATTTAGTGTGGGGCTGCCCCCACTGAAATTTTAAAAAATTTTAGGGTCTAAGTATAATTTTAAAATTTTCAAGAATTTTTTAAACTTATCCCTACTGAAATTTTCTTAAAGTATATAAGGTATATTAATATAATTTTCAACACTTAAAAACTAACTTTTGGCAGCTCCTTCTCATTTTCTACGCCTAGCAGCTGCCCCCACTGAAATTTTAAAAAATTTTGAGACTTAGATGTAATTTTAAATATTTCAAGAATTTCTTAAACTTGCTTCACCGAAATTTTCTTAAAGTATAGAGTATATTAATATAGTTTTTAACCTTAAAAGCTAACTTTTGACAGCTTTTTTCACACTAGCTTTTTTTTTCCTTTCGTCTTCTTCGTCCAACTAAGTATTTTGAAATTTTCTTAAAGTATAGGGTATTTTGGAACCTAAGTATATACATGAGTTGTGCCTTTAAATGACATTCTTTTAATGTAACCATGCTTATAAACAGTTTATCAAGAATACGTATTTTAATAAAAACAATGTTACAATTATATTTTAAAATTTAAAAATTTAGGTTGCCCCTACTTAATCAAAATCCTGGTTCCGCCCCTGATTATAGACGACGAGGACGAGTGATCAGAAATTGGGTCTTGATCTATTTTGTTTTGGGTCTTCTTCGGAAAAATCAAATTTGGAGTAAAAATGATTTTTCAGGGACTATTAATATTATAATAGTGTGATAGAGTGGTGACATTCTCTCTTACTTTTATTTCAAGAACTTTGTAATCTTCAAATTTTAATAGTGAAATCTTGTTGCAGTGTGTGTTTTGTTTGTGGACGTAGACTTACTTGTTGAGTCGAATTACGTAAATCTTGTGTGTTTTATTTTTCTATTTCGTTGCATTATTATTTTGTTTGTGATGTTGGTTCATAATAAATTGGTATTTAAGCTTTGGTATCGAGATGACTACAGCAAAATTCGAGATAAGAAAAACTAATGATGAGAGTAAATTTTTTAGAGGAGCCTCAAAAGCACTGTTGAGAGGAAGACCCCTGGCCTCTCTTCATTCTCTATAGGTAGGGATGGCAGGACCGAAGAAAAACGGATATTCGTTCAAATTCGTCCCATTTGGACCAGGGATAGACTATACGTATTGAACGGTGGACATATACGAAGATACCCGTATAAATTCGTGCGGGAATGAAGGCAGAGATGGACTTACCCTTATCCCTGGCCCGTGTCTGCCCCGTCTCCATTATATCCGTTAAAATATATATAAATACTTTCAGTCCCAATAACCGAGTTAAAGGCTTAAAGCCCTAATTTACTCATCTCTTAATCTATCAGCCTTCAGCCACTGCCTCCATCTCTTTCTCTTGACTCTCTCTCTCTCTCTCACATACACAGTGAAACAGACACCCACCACACCCATCGCTGGTCGCTGCACTTAGCTGCTCCTCACAGCTGACCACCTCCATCTCTGTCTTTGTGTCCCGCTGCACTCGCTGATCGCTAATCATAGATCTTGGATTGAACCTCATTTTGCACCACCAAACTTTGCGACGGTGAGTACTCATTCTGAGCATGATTTTCTATCTTTATTTATTAGTGTTGTTGTTTTCTATCTTCATTCTAGCTTCCGATTTTATTTGTAAATATTATCTTTTCCTGTTGCTTTGTTTACTAAATCTTTTTTTTCTTTTGGGTTTTGACTAAATGAATAGAAGAATATCTTGTACTTTCCCTAGCTCTTTGTGAATATGTTTTTATGTTTCCTTGGGTTCTGGCTTTATGCTCTAATGCACCTTTTAGTGTCCCTCTTAAGATTCAATAAATCTTCCATACTGTCCTCACTTTTCTATCCACTCATACTCTTTTAGGTTATGTTTTAATAACCACGGCTTCTCTTTTCATCCTTTTGCTACATGGTAGCCTTTGAGACTCTTTGTGGCTATCTGCGTTTGTTGGGGCAAATGTTCTGATGACTCTTTATGTTGCTGACAAAAAAAATTAGTGAAAATATGTTTATGGAGTAAAAGACAAGAAAAATGAAAGAAGCTATTGGAGGTTGCTTGCTCTTTGATGTTTACTATTGGTGTTCTGAATCGGAAGCCTAATAGCATACTTGACTTCGACACTCCCCTTGAGCTTTTAGGGACACAACTTTGGCATATCTAGAGGCTGAAATGTAACTCTGATATATCTGCGTCTTAATAAAAATAGATTTGTCTCTTCCCTTGGGCTTAAGCTTGGGCTTGAGCAGATATGAGAGACGGGGACGGGGATTAAAAATTTACCAACGGACGGGGATGGGAATGAAAATTATACCTGCTAACGGGGTTGGACCAGGGATGGACGGAGTTTTTTTAAGCGGGTACGGGAATGGAGAGTACACTCCCCGCCCCCGCTTCGGTCCATTGACATCCCTATCTATAGGGCTCCAAACCTTTCTTCAACATAGATGACAATGAGCGAGGCAAAGATGGAAGGGATCAAACACGGGATTAAGAAACAAACTCGCCTTCCTTTTTGATCATTTTTATAGAGGAGGATGGAAAAAGTGGACAAAATAAACTCTCATTTCCCAGTTGAGGTTTTCAAAAAATTCTTCCCCCATTTTTTAACGTGAATTATCAAGGCCCCGTACCCCACGCTAGAAACCAAGAACTATTTGAACCTAATTCTGATATTATTTTTTTCTTCAGAATTTCGATCTTGAGCTCAAGGTGGTCCTGCTTCTGGAAGACTAAATTCACTGGAGCTGAGGCTGAATTTCTACCCCGAAGAGTTTTAGATCATAACCCCATTATGGATAGAACATGAATCGAATTTAGAGAGGGAAAAAGGCCATTCCAATTCTTTCACTTTTGGGCCTCCAATACAGCATTGAATTTGATACTTCTAAGTAAGTGAGGTCTGGAAAACTAAGGTCAAAGACTACCATCTTTTTCAAGTTATCCAGAAGCTTAAACTATTAAAGGTTGCCCTCTTAGTTCCTCAATTTCCTTAGGCCTTAATTATTCAATGTTACAATTGCTAGAAAGAATCTGAGAAACTCCATCTTTATTGTGGCTATGGAGTCATGTATGTTCCTAGGATCAATCAGACAACAATTGAATAAATTAATTACCAAAACCATTAACTCATACGGTACATGTCACACATGCGCGGCCCAACCCAATTAGGGTCTGGCAAAAATGTTATGTGAGGCTTTAGTAATATTTATTCAACAATAATATTAGTATTAGATAGTTATCAAAATATTAAAATATGTTTATTTAAAAATTATTTTTTTTTCTTTTTTTTTGAGAATACAACATACTAATTAAAATTTAAATTATGCAAATAAAAATTGTGTTAACCATAGTCAAATTCGAAGATCAAATGTAAATGATACATGCTATTTGTTAAAAATCAAGAAAACATAATTGAAAATTAATTTAACTAGTAAGACAACTATGATTGATTAGTTTTGATAAGGACAAAATTTTGGACATAGGTCTCCATAATTCAAGAGCCCAATGAGACCAGGAGACCCTTTCTTTTGCATATATGGCCCAAATGAAACGCCCACGACTAGCCCATGCTAAAAGTAGGAAGGGCCGAAGCTGCGAGGCCAAGCCCAACATAACCAACAGTCCCGCAACCCAACCTGTCCAAGATAGAGAGGCTCAGCCTAACGCAAACCCTAGAACATCCCGCTAAGCCACGTGTCCTAAAGGACAAGTGAGCCTGCTTTGACATCTATGACAATCCCGTACTCGTTGGGGGATTGGTGCGGATAACCATCCAGGGATCGTGGGAACAGTGGCACCAGATGAACTATAGCGCCGGATGACAGAGGTTGTTGCAGGACAGTGACAAAAGGCCCCATCGAATCAGGAAGAAGGGAGAAGGAATCATCGAAAACCCTAGAGGGAATGACTTGTATAAATAGAACAATATTAACTTATCAAGAAAGTGGAGCATCTTCTCCACTGCACCCTTGAGCCTAAAACCTGGCTAGTAGAGCTTAAATCACACTCCCCTGTAAGAACACAGTTTTCTGTATCACCGTTATATCCACCGACAATTAAGTTATATATAATTTCAGGGAGCAAGAGACTTCATTATAGTGAACGTAGCCTTAGTTATCCAACTAAAGTGAACCACTTATATTTTTTGTCTTTTCATTTCCCCCAATTTTATCCCCTAATCAGTTAAACCCACTAAAATCCTTGAAACTTCATTGGCTAGGCTTGGACCGTTATTTTCCAAGCATCATCAAGTTTCAAATAGTGTATTACTACTACTCATTCTATTTTATAGTTATTCTATTCATTATAAACAAATTGATCAAAAAATAGCCTTAAATTTAAGTTATAGAAATATTAAATCATTATTCATACCTATTATACAATAGACAACTGATTTTAATAATAAGACTACAAGGTGATAATACATATAATATAAACATCGAGTGAGATAAGAAAATTAGGTTGAACTCTAGGGCCCTAATATTTTTTGAAAGAGTTTCTAAAAATTTTACGATAATACTACTTGTACTTGATTTAAGGTCTAAATACATTGGATAAATATTGTATTTTATTTAAAGTTGGTACTCCCTGTTAATACAATTGTTAAAATGTATTGAGTATTTAAATTATATTCTAACATCTAAATTACATATCATTGTATAAAATTTTATTTTGGGACTCCAAACTTTTCTTTCAATTTGGGGGCCCAGGCAATGATTTTAGTGGCCTATAAGTTGGGCCGGCCCCGATGTCACAGCATGTCATTACTCAAGGTGTTGTGGTGGGATCGGTGAAGCCCTCACAGGTATGCCGAACTTGTGAGCCGTTGCAATGCTTTCTTTACCACCATCACTCCCTTAGAATAGGTTCTTTTATGTCTTCCCATTTGTCCAAACGCTTCCTAGCTTTCTCCACCTGAAAATTGGGCAATTCAATCAGTTGATATGTCTTTGGAATGTGAAAGATAAAAAAAAATGGTGATCTTAAGCAATGGGTCTGAGGCAGTGATGGTAACTTGAACCTGCAAAGGACAAAATGTTGTTAAGAGTAGGATTGGGTGATTACGAAAGAAAGTCCCCACGGGGGGGGGGGGGGGGGTTTACTTGGAGGGTCTATGGATACCTCTTTATTCCAGTCCGCACGAAATGTCACCCAGAGTAAGATGATGGTTTGCATCATGGTTCCTCCTATTATCCCAATCCATATGCCCTGAAATTGTAGTTATCCAATAAATTCATCCTGTTAAATGGTTTCTTGCTTACAAAGGTAGTCAGTCTTACCATACCAAAAAATTATTGTTTGAAATACAAACCTTAGCACCAAGGTCGAACTTAAAGCCAAGGAGACAACCCAGTGGAATTCCTACCACATAGTAACATCCCACATTTACGTATGCAACGAATGTTTGCCATCCACACCCAACAGCCACACCTTCAATTTATGAATGAGGTTTGAATTATATGAGCATGCTTAAAAATAGAGTGAAAGTTTACAAACAAATAGTTTTTGCTGCTCTGAAACATGGTGAGTAATGGCTTATTATGCAATGTAAAATGGTTTAGGCTTATTCTAAAAAAAAGGCTCTTACCGGACAAGACTGGTTGGATTCCATTGAGAATGAGAGTGACTGCCAAGAATGGACAGAGCTCGGAGACGGCGATGGCCACGACTTCACTGCCGGTGAAGGCATAGCTAATGACATGGCGAAATGATAGAACAATTATGGCTTCCACCACGGCTATAATGAAGGAAACAAGATTCACCATGAAAACCGAGAATGCTGCAGACTTAGGGTTTCCTGCTCCAAGCTCATTGCCAACCCTCACACTGTTGTCAAATGTTGTTTCACAATTATATTACAGTATGAAAACAAAAGACTTAAAATGGTTAGAAAAATTGTTGTTTATGTTTCATTAAATTAAGGTAATTGCTCCATGGAAACCTCGTAAATGCAACAAATGCGAACTCTTTGGTCATCCCTCTTCAAGATGTACTTTGTCCCCAAAAACTCTTTCTTCCAAAAACATGGAAGAAAAAGGAGGACGCCAACGAGCGTAAAGGAATGCGGAGGAAAGGAAAAGAGTGCAGTAGAAAATGGAAAAGAAGGTTGGGAAGTCCCGAAGCTTGAGAGCACACTCGCTATAATCTTATTCTATCTTCCTGAATAAGAATAATATGAATCGTGAGCAATTCTCTTGAGAGCACACTCGGTATAGCCTTAAGGCAGGTATTAAACAACTACACTGCATTTTTTTTTTCAATTCATTTACCCATAAAAGGATATTACAAGGTTCATAAAAAATTGTGACTGAAAAAAAAAAGACCATGAGAAGTTAGAACCGACCTAGCAGCTGCATTGAACCCAACTGAAATCATGAACAACAGCGAGTTTATTGATGAGCTGCACGCAATCAACAACATTGTTTCAGGGATCAACATCAAACGATAAGTAACAATGTTCTTCGTTCTTATACCCGAAAACGATAAAACTAAACAGTAGAATTATTTCAAAGATCAATATCAAACAAAAAGTAAATATTAGTTGTTATAGCATTGACTTGCGGGGATGGACCATTTTGCTAATTTACTAGTGTTTTCTAGATCACATATTCGACTATTTCTCTTCAAATAAAACCTAAAGTTAGCGGTGGCCCAAACAGTTTCAAACTTAGTTATGGGAATCATACATAATGGCCATGAGAAGGTAATTTGTGACAGTTTTGGAATACAAATGACTCTTATTGTGTGCATATTAGTCAAGTATACAGAGATAAATTTTCTGATATTCAAATGCTAGAAGAAGGAAATAAGTATGATTGAAATTAAATTAATTTAAATTAAAAAAAAAACCTTAGTAATTAGGAACCACACAGTGGCAGCCTTTGTCATCAATATATTGACCATTGAACCAATTTCCTAATTTTTTTTTTATTTCAAACTCCCACTCATTTCTAACTTTATTATTTTTGAACGTGTCCTACAATAAATTTTGATTGATGGTATCGATATATAAATAGTTGAACTTGATCCAAATTGTTTAACTTTGGAATGTAAATTATGTCAAAATACAAAAAAACTTTACTTAATTAATGCTCACCATACAGAGATGGAATCCAAGGCAAGCTCAGGGTTTTTAAGCAACCCTGAAATCAAAATCAGTATCTGGAAGTACCATACCTCCAAGCATAGCATCACTGCTGATGAAGCTGATAGTTTCACAAACTCCCAAAGTCCAGAAAAAGCCTCCAATCGAAACCCGGTCCACGTGGCCTTACACGTGTCACTCGACAATATGTATAAAAATTGGGCCACCACTATGATCCACCAAGACAAGCTCAACACCAATGATGCACCTATCAAACCTAACCCAACCCGATAAACAACAATCCAACTTAACAACAGGTGCACCACGACCGTAGCCAAAGAAATATAGGCACTTGGGCCTACAATGCTTTGTGCTTGTAAGAATTTTTGTATGGGGAAGTTGATCGCGTAGGCAAAGATCTGTGGGATGATGCCGTAGATAAAAACTGCTGACGCGGACGCCACCTCCGTTGGTTCGCCGAGTAATAGTAGGATTTGCTTGGAGAAGACGTAGAGTATGATGAGTGGGAAACTGGTCAAAGTGAGAACAATCATTGCCCTTAGGAGATAGATTCCAAGCATTTCATACTTATGGGCTCCATAAGCTTGGCCACATAAAGTCTCCAATGCACTACCCATTCCAAGCTGCAACAACCAATGAGTTGTGATATAATCCATGAAATTAGAAATCTCCTTGTCGTTATATTGAATATGAGAGAGAGGATGTTAAAATAGATGGTTCATATTTAATATATAGAGAGATACACCAGGCATGGAGTAGGAGAGCCGTGTCTGCGGAATTTATCATAATTATGATCGTAGCTTATATATATTAAGTTATAACCTTGTTTTTAGTGTGAAATAAAAAACAAGGCAGTCGCTCTCACTCTCTCGCAGACATAGACAAATTGTCGAACGTAAAATTCATGTATTCATCTTCTAATTTATATGTTATTGCACACAAATCACAATAGAGGGAGAGAGAGAGAGAGAGGGGTACCATGAGGCCGTAGGAAAACAATTGGATGAGGCTTCCAAGAGTGGCAGCGGCGAGCTCAAGGGTGCCAAGATGGCCCGAGAAGATCCGAGTTGACATGGACAAGGTGGTGTTGATCAAATAAACCGCCACTGCCGGCGCAGCAAGTCTAAACAGAAGCTTAAGTTCGATCCATGAGGCCAATTGGAAACGTTTCAAGTAAGGTAAGTCGGTGTCCGATAGCACACTCTCGAGCTCAGAGCTTCCTTTATCCACCTCCAGCGATGATGGTGTCGCCTCCATGCGTTTCTTCTTAGTGAATTAATCTTTTTGCTTGTATAACTTAGATGTCTGGTAGATTGATTAACAGACCACATCTGAGCTCGTGAAAGAACCGAAGCCATGTCTCTCCGCCCTCAACTCCCATGACTTCTCTTCCCAGCTAAACCACCACCAGTCTCACAGATCCAAAACACCTCTTTACCCCCTCCCCTTACCTTGCTTTACCACCACATCTGAACCATAGACCCTACAGCCATCAAAGCCAAGCCAGGTTGTAGATCTGGCAGTAACATAAATGCCGAGTTACCAGAAGCTCGAGTAAATACCAAAGAGAACCCAGATGGGACTAAGGGCATCTTCGTTGACTTAAACTCAAATATTGCAGCATACATCAGCTGCATCAGCTGAAGAATCAAAGGATGGATCAAAGGATAAATATACTAACGTCAAGGAAATGCCTATTAAAACCCATAGAATAAGCCTACAATCCGAACCACTCCCTAAATGAAATCAGATCTATTCACATGTGAATCTGACTTTCTGGTTGAGACTATTAAACAATTATCTATTTCAAAAGTTTAAGTTGTAATATAACTTAATTATTTATACTTCAATACGTCCCTTCACGTGCAAATTAAATTTTGGACCTAATAAGTGAATTTTTTTTAATAATTAGGTTGATAGCAAGATTTAAAAACAGCACTTCTTGCTTTGATACGTTATTAAAATATAACTTAATTATTTATACTTCAATACGTCCTTTCACGTGCAAATTAAATTTTGGACCTAATAAGTGAATTTTTTTTAATAACTATGTTGATAGCAAGATTTAAAAACAGCACTTCTTGCTTTGATACGTTATTAAAAGAGGCTCCAATACAAATTCTACGTAAGTTTGTGTCAATTAGGTGGTCTAATTGATCACAATCCACTTTGAATAAGACTGCCTAGGAACATAATCAAAATCCAATGTATCATGTCTTTCTCTCTCTTTGTGATAATGGATATGTAATCCTCCAAATACATACTATCCTAGGTCTCTAGGATGATGTGTTCGATGATGCAAAGGTTGCAAGAGGAATCACGCATCCATAGAAAACATGAATCATATAATAGATCCTAAAATTATTTGTAAAATGTTTTTTGTTGAGTTTAGTGGAGAATTAACCTCCCCCTAAAACCTACTACAATTTATATGACGAAATCTTTACCCCATTTGGGTGAGACCAGTGACGGAACTGAGAAGTGGCCAAGGAGGGCATGGCCCCCTCTCTTTTTAAAAAATTTCTGTAACCCTTTTAGGTTTTTGAAAAATCTTATACTCCCTTTTATGTTTTCAATCAATTATAATATGGGGTATTTTAGTAAATTTAAAAGGCTTAATGACTTGATTAAATGGTGGATTTGATCATGATAAGGTTAAGCTCGGCCTAGAAGCAGTTCGGAACTCCTATCTCAGGTCTGGCATACCAAATCTTTCAGCTCGGACCTCAGTCTGCCAGCTCAAGTCTTCGAGCTCAGGTCTTTCACCTTAAGTCTTCCACGGACCTCTTAGCTCAGACTCTCAGCTCAAGTGTTCCAGCTTGGACCCCTAGCTCTGGTCTTCTAGCTCGGACCTTTGAGCTCAGATCTTCCACATCTAGTCTTCCCTTGAGTACATTGTGACATTGACAACTCAAACATTTTAGAAAGTCACGTCACACCTAAAAAATATAACCTCTAACGGCCAAAGATTCCCGGCACATGAGTCGTAACAACCTCTAGAAGATCATGTTGATTATGCAAGGATCTCTGCTATTATTAAAGGATCATGGCTGTTACGCAAAGATCACGCTGACTACGCGAAGCTCCTGCGCACTATAAATAGGGACCAATCCCTCGCTTTGAAAAAAGGCAGAATATCTGTGAATTGACTCTCTATTGTCTTATAATCTTCTTCCCTAAATAATAGAAAACCCCCCAAGAGCAAGAGACTCTAATAGAGTGGACTAGTCAAGTTTTTAAGTTGGTGAACCACTATAAATCTTTTGTCCATTGATTGATGGATGTTGTCTCTGTGATTAGCTATTAACCACTAAGAACCCAATAACTCAAATTAGACATCATAGTAAATCCCCATCATCATCCCTAATAAATTTTGAGTTCGTTTTCCTTTTTTGAGCCCCAAACATCATCTCAAACTGGAATAAAGGTGGCCCTTACTTTTGGTTACCATTCTATGACCACGAAAATGACCAGGAAGGTGACAAAAACAATTATCAATCATACAGAATTAAGTCGGACAGGATAGGGTGTTGTTCCCCACCAGCATCATCTCAACAAACTCGAGCCTGGTTTGTCACTAGTCATAAATAACTCACCACATCCTTTATTCCCTCAACGTAATTTCTTTGGCATTATCTATACAAATTTTGAGAAATAATAGTAAGCAAATTTTCAAGTAATGTCCCCACAAACTAGTTCGTTCAACTGGAGAGAGTTGTGAGATATACGTATTTTTTAGTTCGAATTTAGATGATCACATAAAATTCGAGTTTAATCGATACACAAAATTTTAACAAAGGATTGTTCATCAATTTGTTGTACCAGACTTTTTAAAACTTGAAGAAAAATCTTCCCACGCATAACAAGGTTGGCCACCACTAGTTAGTAATCATATAGATAGTCAAGATTAGTCTATAAGCCAAATTATTAAGTTTCTTCACTTTTACCAACTTGATTTTGAGTTAGATGTTTATTCATGGGATTAAAATAGGTTTGTGGAGCTTTCGGAAAAATCTCTGTTTTGATTCGATGAGGATTAGCTAGAAAGTTATACATGACATCAGAGCGGACTTTTTGAGAGCTTTTGAAAAGTATCTATTTTGACTTCAATATAATCCTTTGGTCATTAAGGGTACCCGAGGGGGAGGGGGGGGTAGAGTTTATGGATGGAACATTTATCAGAACTCCCTCAGATTGAATTGGTATTTGATGGTTTATTCGTGTAATTGGTACACATTGTTATACTTCTGGTTCTGTCTTCTGATTATTTTATTTTTTTCTTTACTATAATTCAAAAACGTCTTAAGCCATCAGATACAATTCGTAAAATCTCCAAGTCCCAGATCAGTCCTAAAGCCCAGTCCAAATTTGCCAAGTTGGATTTATCATTTGGGGTAGACAGATGATCAAACTCAAATCATTTCCCAAGTTGAAACTGGTTATACAAAGGTGAAACAGTAGAGTACAATGGAGGAAATTGGTGGTAAGTGGGAAACAGATACAAGTGGAGTTAATATTTCATGGGTCAGTCATTTGCAGTTTTACATGTTACTGTTTTTCCTTGCATGTTACTGTTTTGCTTTTAACAACATAAACAGATTTATATGTTTCTGTTTAGTATATTTACAAGTTTAATATCATTTCAAAATCTCAATAAATAATGTTGCTATATTGTAGAAATTCACACCAACAAAATATAGTACCATCATACATGTTTATTGGAATAAAACAACAAATTCAAAGAAATCTCCAAAAAATAACTTCTTTTTTTTTCGAGGCCTGTGGGGGTGAAAAATTGATGGTGTTGCGCTTGCAAGAAGAAAGCCATGCATGAAAAGAGTCGACATTAACTATCGTTTGATCAAGTTATATATGGGCTAGCTAAGTAGCTAACCATGCAACCATTGCTTTTCACTCATTCAAAAGAGACTTTTTTTTCTTGTCCCCCCAATTTTTGCAACCGAGTCTTAGTATTCTCCACCTGAAAATTCAAACATTTCATAACTACCATATATATATGATTAGCACAAGTTATTAAATCTGCTAAATGTCTCTTTTTAAGTCTTGAACTATAGTAGAATGGATTCAGTTGGTAAGTAATCCACGTGAAAACTTGGCCCGGGCCTAAGTGAAGAGTAGCAACTTACAATGTTCATGACCAAATGGATCATGACGTACCAAAAGGGACCATAGGGATCGCTATGAATGTTAATGTATTCACACCAAAGAGATGCTTCGGATCATTGTGCAATGTCCTAATCACATGCCTAGTGTAAGTCAATCTTGTACTGAAGCAGAAAGACCCAAGCTTGCAAGCCGATGGGTCCATTTCTGCATGGTGGCACATCCATTGTTAAAAGGACTTGGCTTGACAACAGGAATAGTGTTGAATTTAAGGCAAATTCTATGTCTGAAATGCAATTCCTTGCAACAACTGAACAATATTACTCTTACCCAATCCCTTACTAAACTAACCAATTCAATGTGGTTTGTTATGTCATTAGATCTCGTTAACTTTTGTATTTTAATACCATCAACTAATCTGACTTTTTAATTGTCCATTTGGTAGATGACATGAAAGTTTTGGTATAGGAGCAACATTACTCAGGAAATTTTACCTGTATTTTCCAGTCTGTCCAAAAAGTGACCCAGAGTAAGATGATAGTCTGCATAGCTGTGCCCGCTAACATCCCAGACCATATTCCCTAAAACAAAGAGCGGCAAAACTATTATCTACATTTTTTTCCACACAAATACCATGTTAAACTAAAATGGATATCTTACTATATATGTGTGCCAATGTATGTGTGTGTTTGCGTGTGCTCTGAAGAAAAAGGGTCCACTATAAATGATGGAACATATAATAATGTGCTAAAGACTAAAGAAAGAAGCAATGTGTGTTTGTATAAGTGTGCGTGTGTGGGTGGGTGGGTGGGTGAGTGAGTGAGTGGTTGTGTCAAGTGGTTGGGGAAAAAGTTAATACCTTAGCACCAAGGTTGAATTTAAATCCAAGAACAAAACCCAATGGTATACCAATCACATAATAACATCCAACGTTCACGTATGCAACAAATGCTTGCCATCCACACCCAACAGCCACTCCTTCAATCATTTCCCAAACACATTCATATAATCTTCTATTAATAATCATAATCATAACATTGCACACACAAACGTACAGGGAGAGAGAGAGAACTAACACATGCCATGACCGCTAGTGAGTGTCTTCTTTGTTTAACTATGAACAATAATTTAGTAACAAAGAATTATTTTTCTATGTTATTACATTATTTTTCGATGCCATGACCGCTAGGGATTGGTACTAACTCTAGCCCACTGAGAGCTTAAATTTCAGTGCGATGCTAAAGTTTAGTCTGAAAGGAAAAGATGTCATCATATGGAACTATATAATTAAAGTAGGAGGAAAGTTACCAGATAGAACAGGTTGAATGCCATTTAGCATAATAGAGATAGCCAAGAGTGGGGTAAGTTCTGAGACTGCCTCGGCAACAATTGCACCACCAGTAAAGGCGTAACTCATTACATGGCGCAAGGCAAGCACAACAACAGCACAAAGCACTGCGATGATGAAAGAGCTCCAAGTCACCATCACAACAGAAAATGCAGCTGATTTGGGATGCCCTGCACCGAGCTCGTTGCTAACCCTTACACTGTTGTCACATAAATTTTGATTTCAATCAATACGAGAAAAAATATTTGGGACAAACAATATAATTCAAGACTCACACTATACTTAAGGAAACAAACTAATGATACTACACTCCCAATTCGAGAGATATAACTTTGTGGCAAAATTAAGTGCCTCGTCATAGAAAAAAGTATCGCAAAAACTTTCAATATTATTCTTTATAATGCAATTAAAAAGAGATTGAGACCTTATCCAATATACTTTTCTTTCATTTTTCTTCTTTTCACTTGCTTGAGTTCAAGTGGGGCCCATTGTGTATTATATAAACAAGGATAAACGAATTGAAAGAAGATCTAGATTTGTATAAAAGGACTTTTACATATGTTATACTACTTCCCTTATTATTCTTAAACTAGGGGTAACCTGTGTTTAAAGACACGGTGCAATATAAACCAATCGATTAATTTAAAAAAGTAAGAAGTGAAGATCCCTGATAACAGTGGCAGAGCCAAAAATATGATATAGGTGAACACACTTTAAGTATAATAGATAAAAATAATGTGACATATTTATATTTTTTTGTATCGAATTTGATACTTAAAAATTCATTAAACATAAAAGGGGTTTGTTTTGAAAAAATTCATATGAGAACATCTATATATTAATAATCAATTATATAATTTATTTGACACAAATAGAAGTAATATTCTATAATTTTTAACCTCCTTATAAATTTCATATTTTACTCATTTTTTGCTACATATTCCATAATTTTATAAGCAAATGAGACTTCAATAAATCATACTAATAATCTAAGGAATCAATTTTAGTTTCTTAATTTTAAGAGATTTGGTATTAACTTTTTGTTTTTGTTTTTTGTTCTAGTACTCAACTTGTTTGACCCAATTAATTTTGTTTTTACCAATGTTATTGAGACATAATTCAGGGATTAATGTATTATGATCATTGGATTCATAGTGTTGGAGTCTGTTTTTAAGTATAATAGATAAAAACCCTTGTTTTTTTTCTTAAAGTGATGAGCTTTTTTTAATCAAAATGCTATCATTGTATCTTATACAAATTTAAAATGTTACACTACACAGATGATATTAATGAAAAATTTGACCAATTTAATTATTATGTCAGGGAAAATCTTGTATTTCAAGATCAGTCGTAATTGTTGACTGGTTGAAAAAAAAAATATTAAGGAAAATAAATGTTAATTTCTTGACCGTTGGATGAATGAATTTGAGACCGCAGGATGTATTACAAGATCAGCCGTAATCGTTGACTTTTTGGAAGGATAAATATTAAGGAAAAAATGATAATTTCTTGACCGTTGGATGAATGAATTTAAAACCGTAGGATCGGCTTGTTGAAGCCGCCCTGTTTTATATTATAGATGTCAGAGAAAATCATGTATTCCAAGATTAGTAGTAATTGTTGACCTATTTTGAGGAAAATATTAAAGAAAAAAATTATAATTTATTGGTAATTGGATGAATGAATTTGAGACCGTAGGATGTGTTTCAAGATCAGTCGTAATCGTTGACTTTTTAGAGAGAAATATTAAGAAAAAAATTATAATTTTTTGACCGTTGGATGTAGTGTTATCAGAACCTGACCAGACCAGCCGGTCGGACCGGTTCAACCATGAACTGGGCCCTTAGTCGGTCCGGTTCTGTAGTTGGACCGCTTAAAGAAGAGAACCGGCTAAAAACCAAAAAACCGGCCAATTCTTGTTAAAAACCGTGAACCGGCGGTTTTATAAAAACCGGTCGGTTCAATGACAAATGAAAATTTAAATTACAATCCCTTAAAATCTCAACTTTCAAGCTTCTGCCCTAACCCCTAAAATATGATGATAGCTTGATTTTTTTAAAACAGAAATTATATCTCAAATAATCTCTCTCACTAAGATTTTAAATTTAATATTGAGTTTTTTTATTTAACTTTATTTCTCAAGAATGTTACTTTTTCTCAAAAATTATATCTCAAGAATGTTTCTTTTACTTAATTTTATTAATTTTATGACAAAGTGTATGTATTTTAGACATATTTTATATTTTTTAGTTAAATTATTATATTTTATAATTATTATATAATTTTTTTTTTTTTATTATATGGCGGGTCCGACCAGTGACCCACCGGTTGAACCAGTGAACTATTGACCCAGTCTCCTAGCCAGTTCGATTACCGGTCCGATTCTGATAACATTGGTTGGATGAATAAATTTGAAACTGTAGGATGTGTTACAAGATCAGTCGTAATTGTTGACTTTTTAGAAGGAGAAATATTAAGAAAAAAATGATAATTTCTTGATCATTGAATGAATGAGTTTGATACCATAGAATCGACTTGTTGAAGCCACTTTGTTTTATATTATAAATGCACTATTCACTACCGAATATAAGACAAAGTTGAATTTAAGAGGAGGAAAAGGTAGAATAATGGCTTCATATGTAACTGACCTTGCAGCTGCATTGAACCCCACCGATATCATGAACACCCATCCAAGTATTGTCTGGCTGTCAAAACATTCAAAATCTTCAGGCAACAACATGGGGTCAGTGAATAGCATATTCAAACTAGGAAGCTGAGGCATTACATAAATGAAGATTTATTGACATTATTCGTAAATGTAGAAATGTATGTTCCTCAACGTTGTCTAGATATGATTAGATAAATCATACCTTAGTGATATCAATTTATTCTCCTTATTCCTATTCTTAGCAAAAATCATTATTCCAAGGAGCGGATCCATATAGAAAGCTATTTCTTCAGCATAGGTTTAGGTTCGACCCCAATAAAAAAATAAAAAGGAACATCTAACATGGGAAAAGTATAACATTATTATATCACACACTGTCCAAACAAAGAGAGAACATTTTTTTTCATACCAAACTGCAAGAGAGTCCAGTGCTATTTCAGGATTTGGGAGCAATCCAGCAATCAAAACCAATATTTGAAAGTACCAAGTCTCCAGACACAACATTATAGCCGAGGCAACCGATAACTTCAAGAAATCCCAAAGTCCAGAAAATGCCAGGACATTAAATCCCCTCCAAGTGTGCTTGCACCGATCACTAACCAAAATATACACAAATTGTGCCACCACTATGATCCACCATGATAAGCTCAATACCAATGCAGCTCCCAGTAACCCCCACCTGAATTGGAACAACACGAGCCAAGTCATTAAAATGTGTAGAACCAATGTGGCTAATGCAATATAGGCACTGGGGTTCACAATACTCAGTGCTTGAAGGAATTTTTGGATGGGGAAATTGGCTGCATATGCAAATATTTGTGGGATGAGACCATAGGTGAACAATGCTGCAGCCGAGGCGATTGAGGGTGATTGGCCTAGTAAGATCAAGAAGGGCTTGGAGAATATGTAGAGGATCAGAAGGATTAACCCAGTTGTCATGAGTAGAATTGTTGATCTTTGAAGATAAATTCCCAGCATTTCATATTTATGTGCTCCATATGCTTGGCCACACAATGTCTCAACTGCATTTCCCATTCCAAGCTGCAAGTAGAAGCCATCACAAAGACATCAATTATGATTGTTTATGGTTGTGTTCGTTAAACATAGGACTTGCCTAGAAATAATTTGGTATACCTCTAACTTTTACCACTTTAATGGGTGGTTTTACAATTTTTGTAGATCATTTATAACTAAAAATTTATTATTTTTGTGGATGATTTATTACTTTTATGAGTATTTTTTACCACTGTTGTAATTGTTTTTACCACAACAGTAGTAATTATTTTTATCACTTTTCTTTAGTACAAAAAAATTTATCACATTGGTGGGTATTTTTATTATATTTGTGAGTGTTTTTACCACATTTATGGATATTTTTATCATTATTATAGTAACTATTTTTACCATTTTTTTTGGATACCATCACAGTGGTAAAAGAGCTCAAAAAATATAGGAAAAATAATCACAAGTTTGGTAAATAGGGGGTGTAGTACTGAAATTTTTATTTTCGGTATCGTAGTGAACTCCTTAAATATATAAGCAATACTATTGGGAGCTAATTTACTGTAACTTTTGGATTCACTATAGGATTCATCAAACATTAGAATTTAGTGTTGATTCAATAATTTTTATTAAACATCATTATATCAACAAATTAGATCAAATTTTTAGACCCAAATAGCATAATTCTAAATATATATCTATATGATTGATCAAAAAAAAGAATTTACTTTCACAAATACATCATAGGACTCGTACACAAGATTGTTAAGGCGATAAAGCATATGCTCTCTCTCTCTCTCTCTCTCTAAATCTCTTCCACTTTTGTGTAGGCCAATTTAGCTTTATGATAGTTGGCACTGAGTCAGAAAAACAAGATGTATTCCCATAAAATATTACTAATTTTAGGAGAACTATGATGAGTAGGACCATAGAACCCCTCCCAATCTATTAAAAGGGAAAGCAACTTGATATTGATCCAAATCCAATAGGTGTGAGATGTAAACAAGTTATTTAAATGAAAAAGGAGAATTATATTAACACCTCTCCCTTGGTTATGTATAGAGTATGCAACTATATATACATGTTCACAAAATGTTGCATACCTACTTATGCATGCACATTAATAATTATTATCATTTATCACCTATTTTGATGTTGGTTAGTTATATACCATGACACCATAGGCAAAAAGTTGGACACCATTGTTGCCAAGAGAGGAAGCAGCAAGTTCAAGATTGCCGAGATGGCCACAGAAGATCTGGGTGGACATGGAGGTAACACTGTTGAGCAAGTAAACAATGACTGCCGGAGCTGCAAGTCGGAAGAGGGTATCCAGTTCTAAGCTCCCAGCTCGCCGGAGACGCCAGAAGTACGATAAACTTGTGTCGGATAGTACTTCTTCGAGCTCGGAGTTTGGCTCCTCCCGTTTGTTCCGTAATATGGGTTCGGTCTGCAACATGGGCTGGTTGAGGCCACCATCTTGAGAATACTCCATTCTATCTTTGCTTCACTTGCTCTCTTGCCCCTCTCCAAATATTAGCATACGTTGGGAGTTATTTATACAAAGCAAAGAGAAGCTTTTATATGGGCCTAACCACATGATCGCATGCCAGTTGTTGTGTGGCCCATGGACTGTAGTTTTGGAAGGAAAAAAAAAAGAAGTATATGAAACATTAATAATTAACCAAATTATGATGGTAAACAATATTTGAAAAACATCGATTTCAATTTTTTTTTTTTCATCCCACAAAATTTAGAGAGGGGGATCTCTATTGGAATTTGATTCAAACTCTCTAATTATAATAAAAAGAATTTATTTTGTGAGAATCCTAAATCGAATAATAAATGTATTATAAGAGTCCTAATAAACTATAGATAAGTTTATTAATGACGTGTCAGTAAACATAGAGATTTAATACTATTCAAATTGTATTAGGTTACAGTATTTTATTTCTATTAATTGGTGCACACGTGCATTGCACATGAACCATTTTAACTTGTAATATTATTCTAGGCTTTCATTTTTATTCAAGTTTGCCATCAAAAGAAATAATTGATTTTACATGCGTACATTGATGACTCTAATGTGTCGAGAATGTCTAACCAAATATAAGTAATTGAGCTTATGATCAAAAAAATATAAGTAGTTGAGCTCCTTGTTCAATTCCTGCATTCTGAGCATAATAGATTGAACTATCACAACGGCAAAATTATACAATAAGTTTAAAATACTAATATTCATAGTAGTAGAACTGAGTTCTCATAAATATATAATTACTTTTCATTGTCTTTTTTCGCCAAAGGAACTCTGCATTTCGTATTCAAATAAAATGATTTCAATCGGCCTAGAAAATTACGAGGTATATGAATAGACAAACACACAAAGACAATAAATTTTTACTTTAAATACAAACTATAGAATGCCTTATGTTTGTTCTTCTCATTATGCTCATAAAAAATGAATCACAACAATAAAAAACATAATATAATAAATGTATATTATCGTAAAAATCAGGGTAATTGATAGATTGATTGTTTGTTACAGAAGTGCATAAAATTTTGAAAATTCATGTGACAGCTTCAATATGTAGATCCAAAAATGTGGAGGACAAAGGGTGAAGCCTGCTTATTTGATTTTTTGTCTTAGACTTAATAGTTAATTGGCCGAAGATAATTTCAATACAACTTTAATCTATAAAAATTTTGATTTCATAGAAATAATTAATTAGGATCACATATCTAATCTGTATCCTAGAATAAGTGGACAATATTGAAAATTTTGATTTCACAGGGCAGGCAAATAAGTAAGAAAAGGTCAATAAATTATTATGATAAGCCTATATTTGGGTTCATTTTTTTGGATAGAATTATAAATCAAGCCAAAATCAGTTGATTTGCCTCCTTCAAAATGGGTACTGCACTTGAACACAAAGATGGCATTCAAAGCTTTCATGTTATATATCCTTCACAATTTCTCCTCCAATTCGGCCTAAGTCAGTGTTCTAAATATCACGAGGCCCTTTTAAAATTTTTTTACTCTTTAAGATGTTGTTTGGTTATTAACTTACTATAAAATTTACTGTTTTTAATCATTTTCATACACTTCAATCCTGTTGGTCAAGGTTATCCCGCATACCAAGAGAGCACATAAACAGGTCATGATTTTGTTAATTTAATAATTTTAAAAGCTAAAGATACAAAACTGACATCTAATTAAACAAACCAATACACACAAGTAATAAATCAAAGAGTCCAACTATAAATACATACTTTCTTAACAAAATGAAATAGGACCAATAGACAAAAGTAGTAAATCAAAGAAACATGTTATAAAAACATTATGAGAGAGAAGTTACCTATTGCCAGATAGATAAATTAGTGGCTTGTAATGTATACCCAATATGGCAGTCGAATGTTTAATAACACGTGGGAGCTCATGGATCTTTTTAATTTTTTATACGAACTTTGTATTTAGCTTTGTTATGAGCACGATTCCTTTGCTTTTTATTTGTTGTTCCTTTTCCTATTTTGTTAGCCATCACTTGTTCATCCCTTGTGGTTTATTGAACAACATCTATACCATATTCACCGACCTTATATCAACATTAGAGTCTCTTTTCTCTATCTATATGTACCAGAAAGATTGAATAGCAATGTCAAAGCATCATAGATACATATGTTGACGCTGTAAAAAAAAAAGGTAATGTTAATTGATTACAAATGTAAAAAGTAACAACGAATTATTTTCAAAAAATGAAATGTGTTTTTTATTATGTGAAAAAAAATATTGAAATTGGAATATATTACCTTTCATATTCCATCTTCCTAATCTAATGTCATTTTTAAATGTGTAAAATTCAAATAGATAACTTTTATGGAATGTAATTACCTACATTGTTTTAATGATATTGGTTTGATTATCTCTTAAAAAATGTGTTTGAAAGAAAAACTAACCGAAATAGAACAATCCAAAGAAATCATGGTTAAATGAACCATGGGAACTCATCAAAAGATCAAAAGATACAATTAGCAAGCCCTCATCTCTGGCAATTTAACATTCAACTGATTGATTAATAATGAGGTAGAAATGCAAGCATGCTCTCACCCAAACTTCCTATCATCACATTAAAATTCGAGAAATATCTGGCCTACATGATTGACAAAAATATTTAGAGTTTAAGTCAAAAGATTTCTAAGCTAATATCAATTCTCAAATCCAACCCAATGTCATATTTTACTCTACAAACCTAAGTAAAATGCATATGATTACACCCAATAATTCGAACTAAATGACAATTTTCAAGAGGTAAATCAGTAATTCAAATATACTCAATTTAATACCATCTCCTTACCATAAAAAAAAAATCTGTTAGATTAAAAAATGAATATAGACGTCTAAAATAAGTCAAAATTCAAATACATGAACACTCTTTTTGAATTTTTGTTTGCATACCAGGGAAGAGAAGTCTGAAAATCCTTATCACGCATGCATCACGATCCAAAACACAAATTTTGCATTTAGATGACATAATAGGATTTGAAAAACCCAATTGATATAGAGCACACCCAAACCTGCAAAACAGTCTTGCAACATTTCAAACAGAATCAAGAAGTCCAATTCACGTCCACGTGAATATAGTTCACATTTGAGAATTGAATTCAACGAACGTTACCCTTGAAGGAGCACCCCAATCAACTATTGAGAGAGAGAGAGACTCTAGATATTATTGCACAGCGGCCATGGCAGGCAACGGGAAGAGAGATAATTGTCTAGTATATAAATTTCCCATGAGAAAGAGAGAAAGATAATAATGGCTTTTGTTTCTGAAAAACCAAAAGACAAAATCTAAATTTTAAATTGATGCACCCAATTAGCATTGTTAATTTATACAGGGAGATGAAGGGTTGGCCTATTCGGTATGAATAAGCAGTAGTTATTGAGGTTTAATAATTAACTGATATTTTGGAGATGAAGAGTTGGCCTATTCGGCATGAATAAGCAGCAGTTATGAGTGTTAATTCAAGAAGAATATGAAAGATTCAAGCTTTAACTATCCAACCCAAAACAAACACGACACAAAATTATCACCCCGAAACAAACACGACACGAAATTATCTAACCCGACACGTTTGACACACCTACTAAAAAGTGATAACCTTTACCCCAATCATACAAGAAAGCGTTAACAATGATAATTTCACTTATAAAATATGGTCAAAACATTCAAAAAGATGATAATCTTATCCTAAAAGGTGTATCTGCATCCATTAATCTCAAAAATTCATGATCATTAATGAATCTTTGTAGGTTCATTTAAAGATAAAATTATGTTAATCTCAACCTAGTTAATATATAATCTCATCTTGAATGGTTCCATGTGTTTAGGCTACATATTTATCAATCAAATATATCAATTATGTCTTGTCTTACTCACTTTTACGTACATATTTATCAATCATGTCTTTGTCCCACTCACTCTTTCTCACATTTCTATATATAAACATGTCGACTCAATTTTCTCTCTTTGTTCTGGTTGTAGTTGTCCTATGCTCGTCATTCTATTTGTTTGGTTATCATACAGAAAAATAAAAATCACTCTTAGTGGACATGTCCACTAAAAAGTATATGACGAATGAAATTTCGCTTTCAATCAAATTGTATTATCATCTAAAAAATTGTAACATAACCTCAAAAATTGAAACAGCACCTAAGAAAATTGTAATGCCACTCAAAAGTTTCTTCTTACCCACCAGTATCATCAACAAACTCGAATCCTGTTAACGTCTCACCACATCCTTGATTCTAAATGCTCTCCATCAACTTTTATCTGCAATTCATGTTAATCTCTGAATCCAACGGAATGTGCTAATTAAAATAAATTAAATAGTTCAAGAGGTAAATTAAAAGTTGAGGGGACAATTTAAATCAAAGACTAAAGTTCAAGGGTCATTTATGTAGTTTACCCTATTTTTAAATGAACGAAAATTATAATTGATGCAATCAAGCCTTTTTTTTTTTTTTGGCTAAATATAAATTGAGATTAAGGGTGAAAAACAATACAAGGCGTATAATCAAGCACCGAGGCTTGATGCACGTCCGAAGACTTACAAAGTAATTCTCACTCCCTAGTCTATAAATTGTATCAACACAATCAATATCTCATTTTCCCTTTGTTGTCACAAAGAGCGATGTTCCGCCTCTATCTTAAACACCTCTCACTCGATCATTTCACTGAACCTACCCCACTTCCACTCAGAAGACAAGAACAAATGTGATTCTTCCTATCATTTGTGTCTTTTAATGACAACTTTGTGCTAAAGATTTTCTTCCCATTACTTTCCCATAAGACGATGATCTATATATCCTTAAAACGTTTCTAGTAGTATAAATTTTGTCGAAGCCAATTCTAAGTAATGTTTACCCATCTCTGACTCATTAAGACAATATTGTCTAAGTTCATTTTTTCATCAAATTCTTCCTTTCTTCATCGGCCATCCGACCAAATGATTGATAGCATAGTGAGATATTCCATTACAAAGACATTGTGTGTACGATTAAAAGAGAGATGAAAAGATAAAGATATATATCAATCAAGCCATCTTTATTGACTGCCCTACCTAATTGGAAATTGTTTCATGATAAAAAGGATACAGGCATTCATGAATTTTCTGTGGTCATGAAAATGAATAGCAAGGCGACAAAAACAGTTATCAACAATACAGAATTAAGTCGGACAGCATAATCTCAACAAACTATAGCCCTCCTTTGTCACCGTCATAAACAATTCTGACACATCCTTTATTCCCTCTAGTTAATTTTTTTTTCTTTTTTTTTTAATTCAAAAGTTAAGAATGTCCAAATCAATTTATGCACATTTCGACTAATTTTCTTTTCAATTTAGTTAAAGGCATACCATCCATACCGGGACTAGGATATTCATGATAGATAAATCTCTTATAGCCAAATTCCAAAGGATTGTCAAATTTCGAATTCATAACATTTAGGTTTACAATCCGTTTCTATTATCACTTAAACTATCCTTGATGCTGTCGATTGAATTTGTTTGACATTATGTAGACAAAATTTGAGACATTATTGTAAGCAAATTTCAAGTAATGGCCCCACAAACTAGTTCGTTCAACTGGAGAGAGTGGTGAAACATACATGTTTTTATATTTTTTTAGTTTGAATTTAGTTGATTATATAAAATTTGAGTTTAATCGATACACATAATTTAACAAAAACTTGTTCATCAATTTATTGTACCAAACTTGCTAAGCTTGAAGAAATCTTCCCACACATAACAAGGGTGGACACCACTAGTTAGGAATCATATAGATAGTCAAGATTATTTTATAAGCCAAATTATTAAGTTTCTTGCACGTTTATCAACTTTATTTTGAGTTGGATGTTGTTTAATCAATAGAATAGATTTGTGGAGGTTTTGGAAAAATCTCTATTTTAATTCGATATGGAATAGCTAGAAAGTTATATGCAGCATCGAAGCCGATTTTTTAGAGATTTTTGGAACGTATCTATTTTGACTTCAATATGATCTTTTGGTCACGAAGGCTACCGGAGGCTAGAGTTTATTGATAGAACAATTAGAAGAACTCCCTCCAATTAATTTGGTATTTGGTACACATTGTTATATTTTTTATTATTTCTTCTGATTATTCTATCTATCTATCTCTTTTCGATAATTCGAAAATATCCTAAACCTTCGAATGTAATTCTAAAAACCTCCAATTCCCGGATCAGCCTTAAAGCCCAGTCCAAATTTGTCAAGTTGGACTTATCATTTGTTGTAGACAGATGATCAAAATCAAATCATTTCCAAAGTTGAAA